>BOPN01012072.1:0-5000 GCA_017312705.2 Penaeus japonicus | reverse complement strand
CCCCACTCGGTCTTCTCATTCTCTCCTATCGCTGTCTTTCCCATTCCCCTGTCTTTCCTCCCTCGAGGTTGCCGCTCCTTCTCCCTCCCTCTCTTTTCCACATATTTCCTATATCTTCTCTTCTGACGTTAGAGCTGTTTATCATGCTTATCTCATGCACTGGCACTGGTCATGCACGTTAAGCCCATGGATTTCCCTTCACAGCTTCATGAAACTGTTCGCAAGTGCGAAAAGGTTTCATTCTGTTAAGAAAGGTATGCCTGGGAATAACTCATCTCAAAAGACAATATAGATCCTTCAAGATGTCTCATTCATAGTTTTCTCGGATCTTTCCAAATAGTGGAATATTCCACCAGCCAATAAAACACAAACAAAAAAGCTTCACGACCGTAGAAAGTAAGTTTGATCTTTGTTGTAATGGAAATCAGAATATCCTATTACATTTTGCAAAATTCGTGCACAAAAATCAAATAAATTGACTTGAATCTCAAGAAAATATTACCTTCTCTGCGTCGTCTTCACCGTTTATGTCATTATGATCAATACTTGACCCAGATAAAGGATTGCAAGATGGACTTTCTATTTACTTAACCCTAATATTCGAGAAACTCTTTTCCTATGTCTGATCATGTTTTCTTATCAGCATATGTTATTAACAGACATGATTCATCTATAGCCTGAAGGAGGGAGGAACGAGAGACACTTGATCTGTTTATCCGGTATCCAATTCAGCGCGCATCAAAAGGGAGGAGGAGGAAGGTGGCTATCGGTGAGGCATGAGATTACCTCTGAAAACTCAAAGGCTCTGACAAATAAACAGAAAGAAAGAAAGAAAGAAAGAAATACAAACGTGAGAGGCTTGGTATCACCTCTGAATATCCATTTTTATAAACAGACAAAAAAAAAAAAAAAAAAAAACAATAACATATGAAATGAATAACAATAATCATCGCAAAAGGGAGAACGACTTGTTTTCAGAATAAACTGTTTGCTTTGTGGCGTCAAATACAAAATCACCATTATTCTAATGACATTGGTTCGTAAAACCAATGAGCAGCACATGTCGAGCGAAGTAATGGTAAGTGAGCTGAGAATCGCAACTAAAATGTAGTAACAAACACTTGGCTGCTACTTTCCACTTTCCCATAGCACGCAGAACTTCTTGGGTACATTATAAATGTCCTTGAATAACTCAGACTTAATGCCTATTTAAAACATTAAAAACATCGTCTTACGACATCACTGCCCCCTAAAGATATGATCGTCCGCAATCGTCCCACTGGGAGGATACCTGAGGACTCGCCTTACCCCCGGATCGACACCTCGTAAGGGCGGAAAGTAGCTCCAAGGACGCCACTATCTCTATTGCTAGATTTGTACTTCCTGTCGCGTCGAGAACCTCATCGCGAAACAATCCTGATCACTATTGCTGGGCGTGACCTCTTCCGAATTCCCTCATCGACTGCTCGCTCTATCGGCGAATCGTCTGGAACTTGTAGAACCACCAGCCAGACCAGTCATCGCTGTCCCCCAAAGCACAATCAAGAGAGTCCACGAACGACTGTAGGACAGTCCTGGTGGACCTTCCCCAGCCTCGTGTGAAGGAGAGCCCTTGTCCACCTGCTGATGCTTCTAGGAGGACACCAGAGGGATCAAGAAGTCCTGGAAGAGGCAGAGGATACCTCCACCCTCCAATACCTCCCTCGGTTTGGTGACCCCTATCTATGGTGCTCCCGGACAGGAAACAGAGACCTCAACGGGATGAGGCACAATGTAAATCCAACGCGTGTCCTGCCCCACCAAAACCGGCGCGAAGAGATCTGTCACTATCTCCTCGCAGACCTCTTCCACTTTGGCCTCCTTGAAGAAGGCCGCCGATAAACACGTCAGCACTTGCCCCCTCCGGTGAGGTCTGGAAGATAAAGGGCACAGGCACAGGTCATCCAGAACCCCACGGCAAGAGCCCAGGGAATTCACCTCCATGAACAGGTCCCGTTATTCTGAAACAAACAAATAAGAGAAAGCAATCTTTGTATAAAGGCTACAGTCTCTGTTACAGGTCGAGGGAAACTGTGGACTCTGAAGATATCTAACCTCAGCTCTGGTAAGGGGAGTGCTAAATTTATCAACAGTTGCCCAGGAGAATCCCCGGGTCACGTGTATCAGATCGTGATACAAGCGAATACCCTGCTCCCTAGGGGGAAATCAGATGCACCCCCTCCCCGGAGAGCTGTAACAATAATTCTATACCTGGGATAAGAGTTTCGGTGGCAAACGTCCCTTAATTGCTTCTCTTAACCCACCCATTAATCAAAATTGGTCTTGCCTGACCCCCTGTAAAATTGACCTGTAATTTTCCAAGGTTAGCAAGAATAAGCACTGGGTTTCCCCCGTTGACTTTCCCATTCTTTTTACAGCCACCTTGATAACCACATGGAATTCTCCAGTCTTCTTTGTGCCTGCTTGAAGCGCGCGACGTCCCCGGGAGCACTATCCATAAGAGAAAATTATACTTCTCCCACCTCTAAAGCTTTGCAAGCCATTGCCTCTGTGGACACTAGCTTAAAATGTACTTTATCAATACTGGCATTTATTACCACCCCCAAGACAAAGTTCGCCACATTTGTTAGAGCAGAGATTCCCCCAACAATGAAATGTATCTTTCTTATCTTTCCATCCATTGTTAAGAAAAAGTCTCAAATAACCAAATTCTGATAATCAATCTCATCCGATAACTGAGTGACCGTCGTACGTAAACCATCCAATATGGGATTCACAAGATCTGAGTGCATCCCTGTATCCCTGCACTTCCCATCTTGACCTGAACTACTTAACTGAAGAGTATTTAGACGTTATTCCACCTTCCGAAGCCAGGCCTGGAGCTCAAGCAGACGTCCAGTGAGTTGTCCTCTCCACATGCATAGGTGTAAGTTGTACCAAAGAGGTGTAAGGGACCCGCTCTTCAGGAATAAAAATCAGCCTGGTGTTTGTCAAGGAATCCTCCGACTCCACCCGGGCCCCCACTCCCAAAATAATCTGAAAAATAGCCTAGCACGAGCTCCACGGGCACGGAATATGAAACAAAAACATACAAATCAGAACATGAGAGTGTTCCTCTTACCCTTATCGTGGATTGGATATGCTCTGTTTATATTCCGAGCTTGTCAAAGAGATGTCTCTAATCTCAATCTGTCTATATGAGTTTTACTTTCTTTCTTGACTGACACCCTTTGTATTTTAATTATTACATCACTAATCCTGTCTGTAACTTGATAAGGTCCAGTATACAGAGGCAGTACCTTTGTATTCCTTCCAGGTTTTGGTACCGCCTGAACATACACTCAGGTCACCCTCCTCTACTGGAAGGTGCCTGGCCCACGGCTGATCACGAAGCTTCCTCTTAATTTCCTCTTCCATGTGATTCTGGCAGTGCTTAAATACTTTACTACCTACCACCCTAAATTCCTGGGAATTATTCTCCCAATTATACAGTGGGGCTGTCTCTTTAGATAATAATTTATATGGCCACTTTGAGTCGCGATGCTTCATGTAACATCACATTCCAACTCCTTAGGTTATCTCAAACTAAGGTCCTCAAAATCTTTGTTAAAACACCATTTACCTTATAGGTTAAAGTTGTTTGTGCTATTACAAAAATAGTTTGATCAAATTAAGTTATTAAAGCTTTTGTAAGTATGGACAAAGCAGTTTTAAATTGATAAATGAATCGTTAGTATTATCTGTGGTCTTCAATCCCATGATAGCTCTGATTATTTTCCTCTGAAAGACTACTAGAGGATTTGTTGCACTTCTGTCTCCACCCCATATTGTTCAGCAGTATGTGAGATTGGAATATGATAAAGAATAGCGTAATGATAACATAGCCCCTCTGTCTCAGTGGTTGGGGTTACATATATAATGCCGCATATTTTGGTTATTTTAACGTACATATTGAATATGACTGTGCCGATATATAAAAACTAATTCACAATAACACGTAAAAATATTTCTTTTATGTTACTGTTCTTGATAGTGATTTAAGTGAGCGGATACATAAATGATTCGTGACTGTTGAAAAGGATATACTGTGTTTTACTAGTATTAACGGTAGATAAATTTGAAGTTTGCCAAGTGTTAATGCTTACAAGTTCTTTGTTCATCTGATGCATTGGGGTATCAATGGTGCAGTCGTCTGCAAATAAGATATAGCTTAAATGACGATCTTGACATATCATTGATTCATAAATTGAATAGCAGTGGCCGGAGAACTGACCCAATATTTTACAGGCAACATTATCGAAGATTTCCCCTTTATTGAAACGTATGCCGTTCCGTTTGAGAGATAGCTCTATCCTCTTCGGATAAAAGGACCACGAAAACTGGAGAGGTGTAGCTTGTCTGTCAGAATTTGGTGCTCACTGTATCGAAGGTTTTGGATAAATCTAGAAATATGCTAGGCAAAACTTCATTGTCATCGAAGGCTATAGGCACATAATTTGTAAAACAGTGCAATCTTACATAATCTTAAAGTGTGATTGTTCCCAATTCTCACTCCGATTTTAGGGAACGCCACTAAATCTAAGGATGTTTCTCTTACCTTGGACATCGAGAAACCGATGGCGATCGATCATTTCTTAAATTCGCGCGTTGTGGTAACTGTGTTTGACGGTGAATGTCTTAGTTCATAATAAAGTGCCATCTTTTCAATTCTGATTTTGCTGAGATTTCCCGGTAAGAACATATTTTGAGTATTAATCAAATTTCGGATGAGCGAACACACATCAATTTTCTGATTCCTAATAACTCATTCATTTATTCACACAGCTATTGTTAACTCAAGGTCAATTAGACGTCAGGTTCACACACACACACACATACATACGAATATATATATGTATATATATATATATATATATATATATATATATATATATATATACATATATATACACACATATATATAAATATATATGTATGTGTATATATGTATATATATATAT
>BOPN01012069.1:0-5000 GCA_017312705.2 Penaeus japonicus | reverse complement strand
TAATTGGAACGGTTACTCTAGACATAACATGCTACACCTGTACCAATTACTTATCTTAAGAATACTCAATTGCTGACATCACTGTAAGCGAGTCTTTGAACCTCCCTCACCACTGGGTGTGATGAGGTAAGCGCTGATGGCATGCAGTGCGCTCTGTGAGTCGCATTATATCCGAGTGAGTTGTTTCCAGAAATACTTAGCTAACTTGACTGCTGCAAGGATCGTATATAGTTCTGCAATGAATATCAAAGTTATTGAAGGAATACTGTCAACAACAAAGTTTCTAATGATCACCACTGTAAAGTCAACACAATTTTCAGACTTCGCATCATCCATCTATATTTATCTGATCCTTGGTATTTGATGTTGGAAAACAACAACAATGAAACAAGGGTGCAGACTGGAAAGCCACAGTGGAAAGAAAGAGGTGGTTCTCCGCTCTCAGCACATAGAGAATGAGCAGGTGAATGATCTAAATGTATCTGTGCAGATTCAGGGACTTCATAAAGAACTGAGTCTTTACATTTTGAAAATCGTGGGTTTTGCCGATGAATATGCCTCACATCCATATCCATGGCTGCACTCGGTAACGGCGTAGAAGCATTCTGCGGTCTGCTTTTCCAGACAAGTGAGAAAGAAACCGCAGAACTGAACATCCTGATGCGAGCAACTCACGTGAGTCTTGGGCAAAACACTAATTATTATTTAATTACACAGTTGCACACAACTGAGAGAATGAACAATTTTATTCTAAACATTAGAAAGCAGTCAGTATGTAAGTATGGACTTCCTCCCATTTTGCATGGATTCTCTGACAATTCTATCAGGATATACACTATTTCAGGTTGATATACTATAATTGATATAGTTGGCAGCTCCTGTAATGAAGCAGCACTCCACGCCTTTTGACTTTGCCTTACCTGTGCCTTAGGAATGTTTATTTTAGTAAGTTGTCCACCTGTGTAATTCCTTTCCAAAGGCTTTCCTTTAACCAGGTCAAGATTCCCTTGTGTGGGGGATCAGTTTTTGCAAGGGAATTTTACAAGGCAGCAACGGAGCCCCTAGTGGATGTTGTGACGGTCGGAGCTGTCACCATGGAGACCTTCAGAATTGCAACTGATGGCTGTAAAGACCGGCACTGAGTGGGGGAATCTCCTCAAGAGATCCATCACTCCTTGTCCACTTCTGGTGGAACAAATCACCAGATGTGGGAGTCGTAGTTTCCTCTGGAACTTCAGTTGATGAATGAGGTAGAGGTATTGATGAATAATAATAATAATGAGTAATAATAATAATAATGATACAAATAATAATAATAATAATGATACAAATAATAATAATAATAATGATAATAATAATGATAATAATGATAATAATAATAATAATAATGATAATGAGTAATGAGGTAGTGATGAATGATAGCGTGTGTAATGCTAGAAAAATTGACTTTGAAGGATGTGAATGAACAGGAAACAAGCCCGCCACGTGGTTTCAAGAAAACGAACCTTTTCACTGCTCCTTATTTCCAATACTTCTTTTTAAAATTTGTACCTGTTATACTCATAAGATAATAAAAATTATGAGCTTTTTATTGAGAACATACTCATCCTCGGTAGTTATCATCTTGTTAATGATTTATCCCACATTTCACACACAAACACACACACACACACTCGGTAATCCTATTTAACTTGTGTTGGCAGGAATTGGTTCCGTGCTCTTGTCCTTGATAATTGAAACACTACATTAGGTTTTACATTAAGGTAAATACCAGGTTTCACCGTTAAAGGAAAAAAAACTATCGTCTCAAAAGTCAAGAGAAGAACAGAAGTGAGTTCTCGTTATGAATCTTCTTGAAGGCCCTTACTGCTAACACCTTAAACCTCTCAAGTTTCTTTAAGAGTTTCTCTTCAGGAAGTTTTGAATTGAGAAAAAAGCCCTTACTCTGAGTTTGGGTTTTGTGGGGAAGAGTGTTACAAATCGCACGATGATTGTATGAACCATAATGAAAGTGATAATTATGATAATAATGATATTGATAAAAAGAGTTATAGTCGTGATAATAATAGCAACAATGAAAATTATAGAAATAATAGTGATAAAGACGTAAGTAATGATCGCTAATAGGATAATGAGAACAAAGATAATATTAAAAACAGTAATATTGATAGAAATAATGATGATGATTTTAATACTGACAAAGATTATCCTACAACAACTACTTCTACTACTAATAGAATTACTAATGATGTCAACAAGAACTGCAATAGCATGAAACATGATTATAATTATTATCATAGCTACGTAATATCATGCACGTCCCTATAGGAATATATGTTTGTATGTGTGGATGCATGATTGTGGTGATTATGTTAATGTTAATAGTGATAAGATGAGAATAATTATTAAAATTAAAGTATCATAATGTAAAGGGTTTCATCTGGTGGTTTCACATCAATTGTTGTTGTCAGTCGCTGACTTACCATTTGGTCGTTTGCTTGTTTGTTTGTTGGTGTGTGTGTGAATTCCTTTTGATTTCCCGCCACCAAAGTAACGTAGGTGACCCACTCAGCATGGACGGTCACTTAGCTCCGGTCTTCTCGCCTATTCACACTCCCTCCATAGGTGAATGCTGATTTAAGCTGTTAAACTGCTGTTCTGGTATTGCTGTTATAGCTGACCCGAGTTATACTCTGGTGCCACAGCCTTTGGCTCCACAAACTTTGGTGCCACTACTTCCGGCGTTACAACCTGAATATCAAGAATACCGCCTGCTTCACGCCGTACAAAAACTACCATATCTATATTTTGTTTCTGCTGTGTTCTGTTTATTTTGTTGCTGTAAATAAGTGTAAATATACGTGGTTTGGATATGACCAAGGTTGCTTTTTAACCTCGAGTGGCTTAATCATTCCAAGGATCATGAATAAAAAACCAAAGGGGCCAAAAAGACCTTGAATAATGACAAAACCCCTGACATAACTACTAATGATAATGATAATCCTCATAACGACACTATGAAGATGAGACAATGATAGTAACGATAGTAGTAATAAAGATAATAATAGTAATAGTAATACTAGTAAAAACAAAAACAAAAACAAAAACAACAGCATATGATAATATCAGTAACGATAACCATCCATGATAATTACTAGGGCTGTGACATTATGCTTTTACAGAAATGCTTTTTATGCTTTTTAAAAAATGCTTTTTATGCTTTAAAATATGCTTTTTATGCTTTAAAATATGCTTTTTCTGAAATAACTGCAACAAACTCTCATATCATTATGAAACTTTGCCACAGGGTATTTCACACCCTCCCGTAATATCCCAATGTGTTGTGAATCATCAACAGTACATAATAATGCCACTTCTCCCTATAAAAAGGAGAAAGTTAAACGTCTCTCCCAAAGAAACGAACATAAATTGGTGACATAATACCTGTGACGTAATCAAGCTCTAACCACATAGTTCATCTCCTTGTTCGTACCCTCCTCCTCTTCCTACCCCATCTCCATATTTCCCTCCCTTCCTCCCCCTCCTCGTTTATCTTCCCTCTTCCCTCGTTTTATCATGCAGTTTTAAGGCGTAAATAAAATAGTGTAGTAGTGGTATTCTATATTTCTATTATAGCCGCATCCTTGAATGATTTTGTGAACAAAACACACTGAATTTACTCATCTGGCGTATAAAAGCATAGATTTTTAGTAAAAAGAATAGAGTTTACATAAAAAACATATTTTTTTTATAAAAAGCATATTCTTTTAAAATGGCCTATGAAAAGCATATTCTTTAAAATGAAATATGCTAAAAGAATATGCTTTATGCCAAAAGCATAATGTCACAGCCCTATGATGTTTCAAATTTTCAAAATGAAAACTACGTCTATTGTCGGCTAAAACAGTTTTGTAGACAGAAAACATTCTTTCCACATCACAGGTAACGACAGGAGCAAATTGAAATGCAGTTAATTCAAAGCTGGAGTATTGGTTGATGTAATCGTCATTTGTTTTCTTCAATTTCCCAGATAAGAGAGAGCTAATTTTTTTAACAGTTGCAAATCCTTTATTCTTAGCCAATACTGACGTGAACTTATCAAAATAGGTTGTATCATACATGTTTTCAAGCTTCTCTTTAACCTCCGTGATGTAACCAACAGCTGATTTCAAAGATAGCCCTCGTGTTTCAAGCTTTTCAATTGTAGAGGCTAATACAGAAAATTGGTTAGCAATGAACGCCAAGCTTACTTTCACTTCAACATTATTTAGGAGCTCTCTACACTCAGCAATGCTCTGGGCCTCAGTTTCGTCAAAACTCATAATTGCCTTATTGACCTCTTCCAGATGATTTGAATAATACTGCGCTGCTTCCAACCAAGTGCCCCATCTGGTAACAACAGGCGAAGGTGGGAGGGAGACGCCAGGTGAAAGTTCCTTAAATTTCTCTACTCGTCGTGGTGCTTTAAGAAACACACTTTTGGCTGCAGATATCAAACGATTAACCTCAGGGTAGTTAGATCTGACCATTTCTGCAACCCGATGTAAACCATGAGCGAGACATGTATAGCCTTGCACATATATGGTGCTGCATCTGTTGTAGCAATTAACACGTTTTCATAAAGAATTTGTTGAGGCCACAGTACATGTAGAGAAACTAATTTCAACTTCTATTCATAGATAGAATTTCTGCAACTTATATAGCAATAAATAAGCAACTAGTATTAAAATTTATTTAAAATAAATTTGAGACAAATCGTAGAAAAAGTCAGACCCTGGTCCACCAGGATAGCAAGCTGGTACACTGGGCCTCCTTCCCACGACCTGGTACTTGTGGGAAGACCTGTAAAGAAATTCATAATTACAGTCAAGCATTAGAAAGTTATATGCAAGACAAATCTAGATAAATTCTGCAAACCTATGAACACGCAGAGTTGTAAATTACTCGAGGCTCATTACAGAAGGACAAACCTATTTAAAAAAAAGCTAGCTAGCCAAGTT
>BOPN01012068.1:5000-13056 GCA_017312705.2 Penaeus japonicus | reverse complement strand
TTTTTTTGAACAATAACTTCAAGTTTGTTATCCTTAAACAAACGAATCCAAAGGCTTTTTATCTCAAAAGGACTAAATCTCCATTAATCTGCTTGAGAATATCCAGGGTAAATTGTTAGTGCTAGTGCATACTTTTACAAAGGATAATTTGCCTGTGCTTCATGAATATACCAACTTCCTTGTATTGAACAACTGCTCTCAGGTATCATTTGCCAATATGCATACGATCTCTACAGTTTTTAAAAGTGCAAAAAGTGCAGGTGAATAAAACATTTGCATACATGTATAAAAATATATGTTTAAAAGAGGTTACAACTTTTACAGGTCACAGCCACTGAAATTTTCATCTTTCAGAACATTTAATGTTGATCATCATCTTCATGAAAGATTGAATAGATTTATACATAAATTAATGGGTGAATGAATGAATAATAAATAAATAAAATGTAATAAATATAATGATCATACTAATGGTATCAATAATAATATACATATGCATATAACATTATATATGCATATAACAACATATGTAGTAGCAAAAAAATAAGTGATATAAGTGCAAGTAGTTTTCTCATTTCTTACAGTTGCATTTGTTTGTTTTTTTAATGATCATCACCTAAAATACATACCTTATCAGTTCTGCATATGTTCACTGGTGATACAGAGGATAACTTTTTTTTTATTCTGATAAAATGGTTCTTCATAAAGTCAACTTTTTAGTCACATATTCAAAATTGCTTTCATTACAAATCATGGGAGAAAAATGAGGTGCATGGGCTCACAAAATCAGCCCACTCCTTCAAGCCCAACTAGAAATTTTACTCCAAAAAATAATGGCAATAACATAATATGACATAATATAATATAACTATCTAATATGATAATATGATAGAATCACTGATTACAAATTACATGTGATAAATCAAAATACACCATCTTATGGAACTCTCTGGAAGAATATATAACCTTAATTGCATGCACTTGAATTTGTTCAGTGTTTGCGTGATGATCCAGTTTAAATCAAAACGGCAACATATATGCCTTATCTAAAGCTGACGTAAGTGTCCTGAGCATGGGAAAGTGCACTGTGTTTTTATGGGTGAGGGGTAAAAAAGCAATCAATGGATGAATTACATGGCACATTAATGCAAAAAATATAGTTGAATACTTGGCTCTATTTGCTTCAAAATTTGGTGTTTATATGCATTTCTGACAGTTCACATGTTTTGACTTAAAATACTGTATAATAAATGCTTGGTTAGTGCATGTGGTATGGACCCTTACCACCCCATCATACTGGCAACTGTTAATCATATTTCATATCTCCTTCTGGTATGAGTAGTCATACAGGTCCTGGGGCAATGTGGGGGAGAGATAAGGGTTTCTACTTTAATGTTTACAGAGCATTACTGTGGAGCATTTTTCCATGAAAACCAGATATCCAGAAAATGCATATGCAAATCTATGACATTTACTAAAAGGGGAACTATTTTTGTAGATGATGGATTACAATACTTTTATACCCAGATATGTAGTCCTAGCTTTTGAACAATCAGAAATGGTAACTCTAGCAAATAAGTTTCTAAAAATCAAACAATTGAGATAGACCTTTGAATTAGTCATACTTCATTTTCCAAACCAGTAGAATGAAAACTGTGAATATCATTTTAGAACTACAAGAATGACTAAAAAACAAGTTTTGGATTTGTCATTTCTAAAGAAGAAAGTTACCCGAGATCTCAACCATATATTAGCAACTGACTTCAGATTTTCCTTATTTCATTCCCTATTTGTATATACAAAAAATAGCAAAGTCTTGCTAGGACCAGAAGTCCTCCTCAGAAGAGTCCCAGCCTGCTTCCACCTTCTCCACGTTGTCAAAGTCCACTTGTTTGTCATATTCATAGCCTTGATCACCTGGCTTTAACTGATTCTTCTGAAAAGTGCTGTCCATTATCTGAAAGAAGTTCCAAGGCTTTTATTTAGAAATGTTTTATCACTTGTTGCATCTCTACTTCTTTCTAAGCATGTAACATTCAATTACACACAATACTAGGGTTAACCCTTCCAAAACAGGCCACAAAGTAAGATGTTCAGCCTGGGCTAAGCATCTCAATATGTGTCAGTTTTCTGTTATTCTCTAAATTTATAAATGAAATATAAAGATATATATATATATATATATATATATATATATATATATATATATATGTATATATATATATATATATACATGTATGTATGTATTACTAAAGTGATTCAAATTAGCATTTGGTATAGTAGTTTATCACACCTGAAAGAATAACTTACTTTCAGCGAAAGGAAAAATGCAGTACAATAGTGATCTGACCCCACAGAAATACCCATCACAGAAAAATTAGCAAAATTCCAGATTGTCAAACATATTTTCAAGATAAAACTAGTTTTTGAAATGATATATAAATATATATGACCAAGACAAGAAATACAACAGTATAATACTAAGTATTTGTTACTGTCTTAAATGCAACAGTATAATACTAAGTATTTGTTACTGTCTTAAAAGATAAATATAACAAACTATATTAATGGTGTCAGTATATAAATCTGTTCAAGAGAATACTAGTGCCAATTACCTACAAAAATAATCCCACACAACTTTTGACATGCTTAAGAAATATTGGAGAGGTGAAATACATTTTTAGATACTGATGCAAACCTTCTTTTTCCTGTTCAGCTGTTCATCATTCAACTTATTTAGATCTTGATTTGGATCCAGGTCATAGTCTCTTCCTATATTACTCACGGCCTCATCTACACTTCGACCTTTTTGGGATTCTTGTAAAATTCTCAGCATCTTCTCCATTCTTAGATCTGGAACCTGTTTAAAGAAAATAATTTGTTGTGTAGACAAGATAGTCTAATGTGACCAAGGCCAATGTGAAGAATTTTCATCAAATAATGTATATAAACCTATAGAACTTTACAGAAAGAATAGATCAGACTATCTCTATAGATATTTATATAAAAAGAACCTACAAATTAAAAAGGAATAGATTTTGCACCATATGCAGTGCAGCAAACAGGAAGTGCAGATACAAGTAGATATGATAATTTCAACAAAGCATATAGCATAATAACAGGTATCCACTGTACTGTTCTCAACAGCATCATTCTGTCCTGGATATTAAATAAATTATCTATTACCAAAACTCTGAATTTATCAAGTAAATACTATACACAAAAAACATTAAATAACCAACAAATCCTTTGGCTTGAAAGATTTTTAAAAATTTAATGACATTCTAACCCATTAGCAGCAGATGGATGGCATGATTCACAGACGCGGATGGCACCGTGCCAGACAATGTAAACCAGCCATCCTACTGCACAAATATTTGATTAAAACTGCAACCAATGGGTTAATATACATTGGTTGTTACCAATGTCTGCATAAAGCCAAGGTCACACTATCCTTTCAGACTCTGGAACAAAATCAGATTTAAGTCTGGATTATCCTCCTTTAGCCAAGCTTTGGCACTGTATTTAAGAATTCAAGAGCCAGACCTAGAGCATATTTTGCCCAGATACTGATGATTTTTTGGCATGCAATAAGGTTTATCATTTGATAAATTTGTGAAATATCATTATGCATTTACAATATTAACCCATGGCGTACGGATGTCATGACATAAATGACACAGAAGCTGTTGATATGCCTGACGACAGGCGTCATGACATACATGACGTTCATGGATTTGGATCATTGTATTATTTAATTGTGCTATGAGTAACAAGTGAGTGATGACAATTGCAGTCATAATTACTAAAATTGCCATAACATTAAGCAAAATGAGTTCTACCTAACATACAAAACCTAGATGGCACCACTTTCTTCTAGCACCTTGAATGGCACCCATCCACAGTCTCTAGCAAGCATTACCTTTATAAAGCAATGTCACATATCAAGTTGACAACATCTTTTTCTAAAGTACCACTTATGAAGGATATGCAGGCAGAATGAGAAGAGGAAGGTGACTCAAACCATGCCCAATGTTTACAATGTGACCCTGTGCCAGCAGGGATGCCTTTTACTTGGGCACTCACAGTCATAAGCACAAGTTTCTTTCCTCTTCCCTACTTCATGTTATCTTCACTGTGGATGGTTATATGTTTCGTATTCGTCCATGACAGTACATTAATAAGGAAAAATAAAATTGCTTTTTGTCCTCCCATAAAACAGCCATACTTCTATCACACTGAATATAAAAAAATGAGCTGATATGGACCCTAAACTACAATTTTAGTCAACTACAGCATTAATATAGCCTGTGATATGACAGATATAAGTCTCTAATTACAATAAAACACAAAAATTAAAACACAAAAATGGCTCTAGATTTACAATGAGTAACTAAAAGAGAGTGGGGAAAAGTCACATGTTGTGTGAAGCTGCCTTGCTCTGAAATAAAACCCATCCTGGAGACTGGGCAAGCAAATTTACTCCCTGTCCACAATGGGTTAATAATAAATAAAAAAATAGAGCTAGCCTAGATGCACCTAGCACAAGGGAGTGAATTGTACTGTAACTAACAATGAGGCTGAGGGAACAGGGCTGATTCTGTTTGGTGAAACATGGGCTAAAGAGTAGCTCTCATTGTGAATGACATCTACAAGACTGGCAATTGCAAATATTAATTAATATTACTGGTGTATGAGAAAACACTTTTTTGGATTAAAACAATGTTCAGAAATGCAACATTTAAAAACAAACCTTTTCCAAATGTTCTTTGTGTCTTTCCTTCAGCTCTTTCAAAACCTTTTCCACTGGACCAAATTTGTTCAAGAACCTGACTGGCATTGTGCGCTGCCTCTCCCTTCCATCAGCATTACGATAAATGAGGATCAGTGCAGGAGGCTGTGCCCGAATGCCCAGTCTCTTGGGCTCTATTCCAGATTCCATATTTCATCTGTAAGAATAAAAGAATCTACAATGTGTAATAGATTTATCCACTTATCTATACACCATTTCTTTTACTCTGAAATATGAAATAACAAGAAAAATATAACATATAAAAGATAATTTTCAAGTTTTCAAGCGTCATTGTAATATAGTAAATCATAATATTTAGAAAATCTGGACTGTCAATGCTATTCTTGAGAACCTAGACTACAGTACTGCAAAGAATATTAAAATTAAAAACCACACATATAATTCACACAAAATAGATGAGCACTGTCCAGAGTGCATCAACCAACCCATAGGGTTAACCTAAATGCTCCGGGACATTGCTAACAGGCACGTAAGGCATTTCCGGGAAACTACCGCGTAGGCCTAAACTCATTCCGGGGTCTAATCCTATCTTATGACGCCCGGCATCACGGTGCCGTCACTTTACATGACGACCAGAGTTTGGGCCAAGAAGGTGACGTCATCACTACATGCCATCCGGAGGATTGGGTTAATTAGTCTATGCTATTATATGAAGCTATATCTTACCTTAATCATACCATATAATAGTTTATTTCTTTTGGATATCTCTGCAGGTATCTCTCTGTAGATTAGCCTCACGTTATTGTAAGATTATCTCTGCAGGTATCTCTCAGTGTTGTAGATTAGCCTCACATTATTGTAAGATCATTAATGTCATATCTAGTTTAATTAGGCTCAGGTAATCTGGTGATCATTTAACATCTTATTTCATCTAAATGCCATCCCTCGTTAAAGAGACAGGGATTAACATGCAAGAGTCACTGGAAGATGGTGGCTGGGGTTTGATTTTGCCGCAAGCAATTGTGAAATCACAATACCTATTCTGCAAATTAAAGTTACATTCATTGATTTATTCTGAAGTTGATCAAATCATCAAATTTTCCATCTGTTTGTAATATCTTAATCAAATACTGGTTAATTGCATATCTATTTAAGTAATATATGCATAAATATGATAATTCATCATAATTACAAACAAGAAAAGGATTTACATAGAAGATTTTTCTGCAACTCCTCTTGTAACAAACTGACTCATTATGAATATGAAAGTGTTAGCTGCTTAAACTCATTTTACATAACAATTTAGCCCACTGATGAAAAGAAGTGGACAGTCAACTATAGTTTTATTTCATTAATTATTTTTTTACTCATAGCACCTAGTCAATTATCAGGCATGCTTGACCTTAACAGTTTATCTTTTGTGGAAAATGTTTTCCTTTCTATCATTTTTCTTGTTACTATGGTTATTATTGTTATCACTATTAATATTATCATCATTATAACAATAATAACAATAACAGGAATAAAAATAAAGACAATTTTTCACATAAATTCCAGGGTAAACAGCAGAGGTCAGGTAGGTTTACTTAATGACTCCTTGGTGACCAAGCCCTCAGGGAGCCACCTACGTGTTAAAAAAAATCATACAATACCACATTTCAAGTATACATAATGGGTAAATGATAAAGGCAAGCAAGGTAATTTTTGGTTAGGGGAAGATTCATATACACTTAAATGATTTGATAATTTGCTGTAAAAATTAATATTTAGTATTTGGTATACGTATTTTTTTACTACTTAGTCCTTCTTTAACTGCATCAATGCAGCCTGTTTTGGAAATTAATTTCTACAATATCAACTTTTTAAGAATATAGTGGTGTGAAAAAATAATGTAAATCAAATAACTACAGATCCACAGGTATTTAAAAATATATATATATAATGCATGATGAATATCCTTTGGAAATTTACCAGAGACATGGATAGATTGTAAATGACCACAACACAGATGCTCGGTATTGCTAGCCATGCAATATCTGTTTGGAAATGAGGGGGGGGGGGGATGAAGATGGAACAGACCATAACAATTTTATTAGAAATTGAAATAGACTGATGACAATGGAACTGTCAATCTGACAAGCATTTTTTCCTGGTGCTTTGCTATCAATACCTAAGATCACTGTAGCTAACTATAAATAATATATTGTACATAATATTAACATTTACTTTCCAATGGTGGATAAACATTCTATGACTTTTGGATACTTTCAGGGAATTTATCAGGTTGTGAATTATGAAACTTTTGATATTTTCTTATTTCTATTTATTTCTTGAGTTTAAGTAAACTGACCTCTCTCAAGTTATTTTCAAAATAAAAAAGGTGTTACATGAATTTAATAGTAGCTACATCAATATCATTAAAATATAATCATATGATACTAGGTATATAGGCTAAAGAAAGGGTGAAGAAATGACTTTGAAGGGAAAGGAAATAACCATCAATAGCATATATAATCCACATAATAAATTAAATAACAAAAAACTGACTAACAAAAAACTGACTCTAATATCATAGCAAGTGCATGGACGAGAGAGAGAGAAAGCCCTATATATTGATTCTCTCTCCTAAAATAAAACTTGTCTGGTATGCAAGCACTTGGCACTAGTAATGTTTTGTGGTCAAAACAACATAACAAATATCAATTTTTTCCTCTATACAATTCTAACCTGATGTAGATCTCAAAGCCCAATTCTTTTCTAAAATCAATCAAATAAAGGGAAAAAATATGTTTTAAATCAGAAATTTACCACTAATAATAGTTCTCTTTTATTACAAAAATTGGTCACAGGATATCCAAGCAGATTTTTCTATTTAAAACTAGTTTTCAAGCTATAATTCTTCAAAAATGTTGCACTTTCATGAAAATAAAAAATATAATCTTTCTAACAACAACTTCCTTGGGGGTCAAAGCCCTTCAAAAATTCTACAGGAGATATGGCAAGGTTAGGTGAGGTTCCTCAAGGCTGGAAGTTAGCATTTTCAACCTTGGAAACAAGAGAGTCCCTTCACTTACTGCACTTACTAATAATTGTGAAAAGAAATGTATTCAGTCGCATTAGATTTCCATAGATAATTGAATACCCATTTCTGAAGTAGGAAAGACATGCATCATTAGATAACATTATGTGTGTTCTAAACAAAATATCTTGGTAATTTTCTTTAATAGGTCTGCATCATAAAACCCTTCAAACTTGATGGATTGTGATGTCTAGTTTACTCTTAAAGTGGCTTTAGTCAGCACT
>BOPN01012067.1:5000-7500 GCA_017312705.2 Penaeus japonicus | reverse complement strand
TTTGAGAATCGGCCCGAAACGCTCGCCGACTGACAGACGCGGCGGGCTGCACGTGAGGGGAGGGGGAAGGGCCAGACTAGAATTACCGAGGAGACCTGGTGGACATCCAGTGCCTTGCGGAGGGTGGGTGGAGGGGGATGAGGAGAGGGAGAGAACTTGGGGGGATAAGAGGGGGAAGAGGAAGAGAACTGAGAGGGGAAGGGGGGAAATGGAAGAAGAGAGAGAGAGGGACACAAGAGGTAAGACATAGAAGAGGACTGTGAGGATTGGAAAGAAAGAAAAGAAGGAAGAGGACCACAGCAAAGGAGGAGGAGAGGGAGAAAGAGGAAGAGGAGGAGGAGGAGAGGGAGAAAGAGGAAGAGGAGGAAGAGCAGAGGGAGAAAGAGGAAGAGGAGGAGGAGCAGAGGGAGGAAAAGGAAGAGGAGGATTAGGATTAGGAGGAGGACGAGGAGAAGGAAGAGGGAGGAGGGGGGAAGAGAAGGTGGTGTTCCAGTACGCGCTGGTGTCATGAGGGGACTTGCAGGTGGTTGGCTATCATGAGCACGAAGAACGAGGAGAGGATGAACAGCCCAGGCGGAACAGAGGACAACAACCGGTATTCTTGGTCTGGAATACACGAGAACAAACGTGTGAGTGATAGAACAAGCATGCGAGTGATTGAAAAATGCAAAGTAGGTACTATATATTATATCTTCTCTTTTGTATGTATACCTATTCATAGTCAATCATCACAAAACACATAAATTAAATAGATAAAGTCAGTGACATGAGTAAGAAACAAAACTACAAATTCTGATGACTCTTCAATCATTATCATACAATTAACACCCAAAAAAAATTAAAAGTATAACCTCCCAAAGTAGGAAAAAATGTAATATAGAATCATTAGCATAAGACTAACGTTTAAGAATCACTGCAAACATTGAAGAATCAATAAATACTGACATCAACAACAATGAAACATTAATAAAATCACTGATAACAAGAGTGATTATGAAGCTATTATTTTCAGCTCATATCAATGAAGTTACAATAAAAATATGCCCAACTTTTACTTGTAGTGTAATGTATAAATCAGTGTTAAATCTGCATCATTTTATTTTACATTCTAAGTCACAGACTGTTAAAGTACATCACATTAATTAAGAATGGAATTGAACTGTACCTGTGGAATAATTAAGTAATTATATGACTAAAACTGGTTGATGAGTTATCTTTCAATACATGAAAAAATGTGAAAGGCAAACAGCAGAAAATAGCAGAAAAAAAGAAACACTAAAAAAATGTAAAAATACACAATGCCTCGTTTAAACAAAAGTAGAAAATAAAATGTTTTAAATACTCTTTACTATAGTTAGTATATCCTATTCATTTTGATTATCAATAATTACTATTATATGATCTTTTCCACAATCAAAATAATCTCTCAGCAAAGTAAAACAGTTAAGAAATTTACATATACACATCCATCCCCTCACTTCTATGCAACAGACATTTCTTTTTATATCAATTTTCAGTTCTTATCATCCTCACTCAATATCAAACATGAAGTACGACTGAATTTTCAGATGACGTTTTAGAATTTTTTATTTATAAGTTTGTATTGAATTTATTTTCTATCTATTACTCTATCAACATACTCTTCTGACATTACCCTAAGATCCTTAAACTAGAATTTGAAGTGATAGAAAAAATATTGAATATTGATAAACAGGCTATTGGAAACATTCATACTCCTTTCAATTCAATATATATTTTTTTGCCTCGTCTTCTTCGTTTTTTTGTTTTTCAATCTATATATAACTTTGTGGTATCTTTTTTTTACTCTGGATAACAAATTAAGTTTTGACAGCTGGGGAAAACACACTTAAAAGTGAGGATGCTTTTACACTCCAGCCCCTCAACCTGTCTTCCCAAGTTACCTGTGCCGTTTCAATAACTTTAGTCTTTTGAATATCTGATTGGACTTTTATAGATAAATATACTCTGTGTGTGTTTGTTTGTTTGTTTGTTTGATTGATTGTGTGCGTGTATTGTATGTGGATTTTGTGTGTTTGTGTGTGTGTGTGTGTGTGTGTGTGTGTGTGTGTGTGTGTGTGTGTGTGTGTGTGTGTGTGTGTGTGTGTGTGTGTGTGTGTGTGTGATTTGAAGTTTTCAACGCCGTTTGACTGCTGGGAAAGGAAAGGACAAATTTGGTTATTACATAATTTTATTTGTAAAATGAAATATGAAAATAAATATAAGATAAGCATTGATCATTTACAAATGCAAATAAATAATGAATGATACAAATATTGAAAAGAGACACGTAAATATGATAAGATAATTCGTTAATCTTTTTCACAACAGAAAAAGAGTTCAAAAGTCTTCAGATTCCAAGGTAGTTGTCCAAAAAGAGTCCACGAGAGTCTCAAGAAGTATCCAGAGAGTCCGAAAGAGAGTCCATGAGATTCCAAATCCAAAGACTCTCCAAAGAGTCCGAAGAGAGTCTCAAGTCTCC
>BOPN01012066.1:10000-13061 GCA_017312705.2 Penaeus japonicus | reverse complement strand
TATATATATATATCCGTATATACATACACAATTCATATATCAATTCATTTACGAAATCGTAATAAATACTTTACTTATGTAAGGTAGAGCACGTTTTATCTGTAGTCATTCCTATATGAAATACTTTACCTTATACATAAATAAGTAAACATGAATAAATATTTAAATACTAAAGTACATTCACTTAGCTGCAAAGTTTAATCTGTTATCAAATCATAACTGTATCTCATAAAAGAAAGAACTTGCATCCTGGAGAAGTAGTGTTCAAAATCTCAAAAATTACAGCAGCTCATGTTGCTGACTGTAAACCGGGAACGAGTTTTTCGTGTCGTTCAGTTGTTATTCTGCTTAATCCTGCTGTTTCCTGTGTCTCTTTTATTGCAGTTTTACTAGTCTTACTCTCTGTTCTTATGTATCTATCTAACTTATTTACCTTTTTCGTATCTGAATTCATTTAATAATTATATTTATCTTTGTGTTTCTAGTTTCTTACCTGTAAAAGTGGATAGTTTAATGAGAAAATGAGAGAAAAGGAGAAAGACACAAACACACACACACATATATATATATACATATATATATATATATATATATATATATATATATATATATATATATATAGAGAGAGAGAGAGAGAGAGAGAGAGAGAGAGAGAGAGAGAGAGAGAGAGAAAGAGAGAGAGAGAGGGAGATAGAGAGAGAGAGAGAGGATGAGAGGGTGTAGAGAGAGAGAGAGAGAGAGAGAGAGAGAGAGAGAGAGAGAGAGAGAGAGAGAGAGAGAGAGAGAGAGAGAGAGAGAGAGAGAGGGGAGAGAGGGAGAGAGAGAGAGGGGATGAGAGGGTGTAGAGAGAGAGAGAGAGAGAGAGAGAGGGAGAGTGTAATGGGTTACTCTTTCCCTCCCTCTCTCTCTGGCACTATACAAATAACTTGATGGAACAGTGAAACTAACAATCAGCTGAATGATTTTTATTAGAGGAAAGAAGCACGATACAGCACGGCGATATAAATGGGATTTAATGGGATATCTTGATGGAACAGTGTTGATTCTTGGAGGGACTTCGACCAGCCCGTCCCATCCTGAGATAAACTAACTCATCCCGTAGAGGTTACTAGCCTTGCCCGTGAGGGTAGACTAATGAAGAGGTCATCCTCGGTCGGCGGTCACACATGAACTGGTCAATCGGTACGATCCGCTAAGGCAGACGGAGGGGAAGAGGTCCTTCCCATAGGAGGGTCATAGCTGAACTGTCTGTCTTTCTCGTGTTCTGCGCTCAGGTCAGCGTGAGAAGGAGGTGTCAGAGGTTAGGGGAACCCGATCGAGGCCAGGTTCTACCCTTAGGGAGCAAGCGGCGGTACTTACGTGGTATGAAGCGGCCACGTGGCGCGGGCATTGCTTGGCACCGCCATCTTAAAAGAGATAAATGCTAGAGTATAATCCTGTGTCACAGGTCTTATATATATATATATATATATATATATACATATATATATACAAATATTTACCTCCCTGACCGGGACACGAACCCGCGCCGTAAGATCGACAGGCACGGTTGATACCGCTCAGCTACACGACCCGTAAAAGAGATGTTCAACCAGACGCCTTATGAGATGTCATGGACATTACCTATGTGTTCTTGCCAGAACAGTGATAGCGAGTTTTTACGAACATCTCCCACGGGCACTCGGCAGCCACGGAATCACAAATTCAAGTCCCAAATCAAGTTACCAAGGTTATATGTGTGAGAAGATGGTAGAATGCAGTAACGCATTTTTAATATATAAGATTACCTCCCTGACTGACTCGAACTCATGCCGTAAGATCGACATATCAAGAGAGACTAGAGATGTTCAACCAGACGCCTTATGAGATGTCATGGACATTACCTATGTGTTCTTGCCAGAACAGTGATAGCGATGTCCATGACATCTCATAAGGCGTCTGGTTGAACATCTCTTTTACGGGTCGTGTAGCTGAGCGGTATCAACCGTGCCTGTCGATCTTTATACCCGTGAGAGAGAGAGAGAGAGAGAGAGAGAGAGAGAGAGAGAGAGAGAGAGAGAGAGAGAGAGAGAGAGAGAGAGAGAGAGAGAGAGAGAGAAACAGACAGAGAGAGAATCTTTTTTTTTCTCTTGGAAAATCCAACCAACGTCTTGAGAGCCTATTGCCGTTTACAAACTTACCGAAGTATCTGCATGTGAATATTACGTATCTTTTTTTAAGGCAAATATTGCAAAGCCTTATCAGCCTTGAAGAATTTGTATATAATAGTTTTTTTTAATAATAAAATGGAGTAAGCAATTAGTGAAAAAATACATTCGTTGTACGTATGAATTCGTTCATAATTTATTCTACCCCCCCCCCCAGCTGGTAGCCACAGGGGTTTGCATACATAAATTACTTTTGTAGTCGCCAAAGAGTTGCATTATATATTCCATGTGTTGCTAAACATTCATTACATTATACATTGCATAGTTCATGGTTAGCACAGCTTCGTATTGCTTTAGTTTGTGGTTAATTTTCCTTTTGATTATTTATGTATTAATGAAGAGACGTAAGTAGTCATATGTAAGATTTAAGTCTATGGAAGATATAACTCTATATGTTAGACATGCATATTGATGAAGCCTATGCCTAGGAGTGTCTGAACATATATGAAAGTATATTTTCGACACACTCGGTAACGATGGTATACCTTGAATCATGCTAGAGTTATCAGGAATTTTAACGAAATATGCATCTTTTTCGGCGATATAGTGCAGAGCTGTAGCGTAAAATTGCAGAAGATTTACCTCCCGGAATTTCTTCTATTACCTCATTAGCTTTCGCTATATACATGCATACGTATATATACATACATACATATATATATATATATATATATATATATATATATATATATATATATATATATATATATATATATATATACATAATGCAGAGAAATCTTTAATCTACATAAAATAATTGATTATATAATTATTATTTTATTTTTAAATGATAAGAATCATGTTTTTGGATTGTTACTCGTCTCCACACAAAATTACCTCGTCCTTCAGTCTTG
>BOPN01012065.1:0-13062 GCA_017312705.2 Penaeus japonicus | reverse complement strand
TATATATCCGTGTGAGAGAGAGAGAGAGAGAAAGAGAGAGAATGCGAGAGAGAGAGAGAGAGAGAGAGAGAGAGAGAGAGAGAGAGAGAGAGAGAGAGAGAGAGAGAGAGAGAGAGAGAGAGAGAGAGAGAGAGAGAGAGAGAAAGAGAGAGAGAGAGAGAGAATGTCAGATATACAACACACAGACAGAGAACAAAAAGACGAAAAAGCCCAAGAGAAAACAAAACAAAACAAAACAAAAACAAAAAAAGAAACGCAACGGCAGAGATCACCAAGAATTCCCAATTGTACACGGCAGCGTTGCAAAGGAACTCGGGATCAACACTGCATAGCAACATATGAGGTCTGATGATGCGTGCAGTCTAACATGCCCAAGGTGTAACAAGTGGATTGTCCGTTGCTATCAGGTAATTGCACAGCTGTTCAACACGACTCGCGAGACCTGCAATTGCCTCATAATGTTCACAGCTGATCGACAGAACGTGAGAGGCTAAGACCCGTTATCCTGCTGGTTTTACTTTGTCTATGTCTCTACCTGTTTATCTCTTTGTTTATCTATCTGTCTATAGTTCTGTGTCTCTGAGAGGCTTGAGTGTTTGTGTTTTTGTTTGTTTGTCGGCTAGATCTTTTTTACTTTATTGCTCTCTCTTTTTTTTTCTTTTTTCTTTTATTTCTCATTTTCCTTGTTTACTCTCACCTTACCCTCTTTCCTTTATCTCATTCCCTCCATGTTTCCTTCCCTTCCTTCCATTCCTCTTCTTGTTCCTCCCGTAATCTCTTCCTCCCTTGATTACTCATTCTTTCTCTTCCTCTTCATTCACTCCCTATCTCCTTCCTTCCAACCTTCCAACTCTCTTTCTCTCTCTCCCTCTCTCTCTCTCTCTCTCTCTCTCTTTCTCTCTCTCTCCCTCTCTCCCCCCCCCCCCCCCCCTCTTCTCTCTCTCTCTCTCTCTCTCTTTCTCTCTCTCTATCTATCTCTCTCTCTATCTATCTTTTTCTCCCTCTCTACCTCCCCCCCCCCCTTCTCTCTCTCTCTCTCTCTCTCTCTCTCTCTCTCTCTCTCTATCTATCTATCTCTCTCTCCCTCTCTCCCTCCCTCCCTCCCTCCCTCCCCCCTCTCTCTCTCTCTCTCTCTCTCTCTCTCTCTCTCTCTCTCTTCTCTCTCTCTCTTTATATATATCTCTCCCCTCCATCTCCTCTCCTCGTTTTTTGTTGTTGTTGTTGTTTTCCTTTGGTAGTATCATTGTTGTGTGTATTTCACTAGCTTAGCAT
Source organism: Penaeus japonicus (assembly GCA_017312705.2). Taxonomy (NCBI): domain Eukaryota; kingdom Metazoa; phylum Arthropoda; class Malacostraca; order Decapoda; family Penaeidae; genus Penaeus; species Penaeus japonicus. The sequence continues at coordinate 11,790 of BOPN01012065.1, read as the reverse complement.
CTTTAAGAATATATTAGTTTTAAAACATTCGGTTATATCATTTTTATCACTGCTTCTAACCTTTACGTCTTTCAGCTTTGTTTATGCAGTACTAAATTCCGTCTCGTTACGGTATAAGTGGTCATAAGACGATGATATAAGACATGCAAGCATAAACACAGAGCCACGCACACGAGCGCACAAGCACGCGTTTGAGAGGGCTCCAGTCCTCACTCAGGCCTTGAGACTCATGCCGAGCACTCAAGCTACATAATCCGGCTACTCTCTCTCTCTCTCTCTCTCTCTCTCTCTCTCTCTCTCTCTCTCTCCCTCTCTCCCTCCCTCCCTCCCTCCCTCTCTCTTTCTCTCACCTATACCTGGAGATTACCTGTTGGATTAATTGGTGTTCCGTCCACAGCGCCCTAAGCTTGCCTGCAGTACGCAATGTGCCCTTGTTTTGTTATCGAAAACCATTACGTAATCTCTCTCAGGAGGCGGTGACGCCCTATTCAGGGATGTTTGAATGGAAAGTCACTTTTTTCTGTTTTTACTTCTTCTTTTTTTTTCTTTTTTTCTTTGTCTCTTTTTTACTTGATTTTGTTGTCGTTATCCTCATCATAATCATTATTATCATTTTGATTATCATATCTGTTGTCATGAAAAGTATCATCCTTATAATTATCTTTGATACTGTTATTATTATTATTGTTGTTGTTATTATCATTATGATTATCATGATTATTGTTATTATCATTACCATCATTATTGTCATCAATAGTATTGTCATCCTTATCATTATCATCGTTAGTACCATCATCATACTCACCATTATTATTATCAGTATTAGTACTAGTATTAGTGTCATGATCATCATCTTTATATTTAAAAAATGATGATAAGGATAATAATGATAATAATAATAAAAAGGTAGTATTAGTGATAATGATGATAATCATATTAACAATGATAATAGCAATAATGACAATAGCGAATGCTAGTAATTACAATTACAATGGTAGTAACAACAATAATAATAACAATAATGATAACGATATTCATAAGAAGAAAAAAAACATACAATAAGAATGATAAAGTAATTAATAAAGATGATGATAATGATAATGATAAAAACATTGATAATGATAATGATAATTATAAAAAAACATTGATAGTAATAATGATAATGATAATGATAACAAGGATAACAATAATGATAATATCATAAATAATGGTGATGATGATAATGATTCTAATGATAATGATAATGATTATATGGATAAAAAGGATAGTGACAGTAATGATAATAACAATAAAAGTAATAGAAATAATAATAACAATAATAATGAAGATCATAATGATAATGGTAATGATAATAATGTTGGTAATAATGATGAAACAATAATATTGATGATAGTAGTAATAAAAAAGACAAAAATAATGATATTACTCATAAGGATAATACTCATAATGAGGATAATAATAATAAGGATTACAATGTTGATGATAATGATAATGATAATAATAATTATAATAATAATGATAATAATGATAATGAAAATAATAATGATAATAATAATAATAATGATAATAATAATAATAGTGATAATAATATTAATGATAATGATGATAATAATGATAATGATAATAATGATAGTAATGGGGATAATAACAATAACAATAGTAATGATAATCATAGTAATAAAGATGATAATAGTACTGATACTGATAATGACAGTAATGACAATAATAAGGACTACATCACTTGAGAAATTGTGACATTTCTTTTCCTTTTTTATTCTGAAAATGATTCTTGAATGACCATACAGTAAATAATCTACATAATATTACATAATCACAGGTCTCCATAAGGGTGAATGTAACGAGACAATGCTATATCAAGATTTACGTAAAATAATTTCCTTATCAAAATGGTCAAGTTCCTAGGCTTATATCAATGTCATTAAAAGTCTGGAAGCTAAGTTGTCTTTGACATGGGTAGTACTATCGTGATATTTTTATGAATGATGGTCAGTGATCGATCGATCTTCGTCATTCAGAAATATCAGAGATTTATGAATGGATCGCTAATTTTTTTTTATTTTTTTTATTATTATTATATATATATATATATTTTTTTTTTGGTGTGTGTGTGTGTGTGTGTGTGTGTGTGTGTGTGTGTGTGTGTGTATGTGTGTGTGTGTGTGTGTGTTTTATTACTGACCAAATTGCGGTTAACTGTGAATTTTGTCAATACATCTCCCACTGATATTGCAACAGTGACTACTATGGCACTGTTGTTGTGACTGCTGTTGCTGTCATTGACAGTATTGACAATACTGTTTTTTATTATTACAAATACAGTTCCTAGTCCTGCAACTGTAGCTATAGGTTCTATTATTATCATTAATGATATAGTCATTATTAATAATAATATTATCATTATTATTATTATCAATATTGATATTATTATTACTAATGATATAGTCATTATTAATACTATCACGGCTGCCAATTCTACTTCATCTCCTGCTACTGTTACTACTGATGCTGTTACCACCACTTCTATCACAACTTCTTACGTCACCACTTCCGCAGTTACTATCGCTACCACAGCTAGAAGGTCGACATATCACTCCTCACTAATACATCACCCACATCACCACCTTCCTCACTAACTTCCTCACTAACACATCACCATCTATCCGCTAACACATCATCACCTTTATCCGTTAACACATCACCTCTATCCCTACTGAAACATCACCATCTATCCCCAGTGACACATCACCACCACTCATCACCACAGCGCTTAATAGATGAACCTCAAACATCGGAGAGCAATATCGAGGCGGGCGGAGGCGGCGAAGGCGGCGGAGGCGGCACAGAAGGTGTAATCAGACCTGGAATAAGACAAAAAAAAAAAAAAAAAAAAAAAAAAAAAAAAAAAAAAAGAGAGAGAGAGAGAGAAAAAAAAAAAAGAAAAAAATGAAACAGTGACAATCTGCCTCGCCAGCCAAGCGTATGGGAACTGAAAGAGAGGGGGAGGGGGGGGGGGGGGGGGAGGGGGGAATGGGGGGATGTGGGAGTGAGGAGGGGAGGGGGGATGGGGAATGGGGGAATGGGATGGGGGATGGGGGAATGGGAATGGGGAATGGGGAAGGGGAGGGGGGGTAGAGGGGAAATTTCAGAAAGGAGGTGGATGGATAGGGAGCAAGAGAAATAATAGATAAAGGATGTAGAGAGGAGATTTAAGGAAGAAGGTAGAAGGAAAGAAATAAGAATGAAAAAGAGTGTAGAGAGGAGAATATTTAAGAAAGAAGAAAAGTGGAAGAAAGGTTGCAGGGGCGGGATGTAAGAAAGAGGGTAGAAGGAAACGGGAAAAATAGGTTGTAGATAGGGAATTTAAGAAAAGAGGTAGATGGAAAGGGGAAAAAAATATAAAGAGGAGGCATAAGAAAGAAGGTGGAAGGAAAATAAAAATGGAAGTAGAGGGGAATAAGAGACAAATTTAGAAGCAAAATAAAATAAAAGAAAAGAAAAGATGTAGAAAGGGAGTTTTAAATGAATGTTTATGAAAAAAAAACATGTATATAGAAGGAATTTAAGAAAGCAGGTGAAAAAAGAAAGAATCAAAAACAACAAAAAACAAGAATCAGGGAGAGACAAGGGTGACGAAAGGATTAGAAATCGCACTGTAGCGGAAGGATCGAATCCGCTATCAAGAAGCATTCTCAGCGTAGCGGGTTTTCTCATTATAGGATCGAGGTGCAGTGATGGGTGTTGTTACCGTCTCGCTGTTTCTCGCCGAATCTCGCAAGTTCGGATCGCTGCTCCTCATCTTCGGGGGATGCGAGGCGTATGTGTAATGTGTTTGTGTGTGTGTGTGCTTGTGTGTGTGTGTGCTTGGGTGTGTGTGGGAGGGATGCGTGTTTATGTGTATGTGCGTGTGTGTGCGTGCGTGTGTGTGCGTGTTTATGTTTACGTGTTTATGTGTGTGTGTGTGTGTGTGTTTGTAGGACGGGTGCGTGTTTATGTGTGTGTGTTTATGTGTGTGTGTGTGTGTGTACGTGTGTTTAGGAATGTATTCATATAAGCATCTATCCTTACCTGTTTATCTACATGTGTTTCTGTACGTATGAAAATTAGTATGTATACACACAAAAATATGCGTTCATGTATGCAGTGGTGCGAGTTCACTAATAACATAGACTCTCTCTCTGATAAACCTGCCTGGAGTAAAACTGCTTTGTGAAATATATATGATATCAATATCAGAGAGAGAGAGAGTGTGATATAGATAAATAGATGGATAAAGAGAGATAGATAAATATAAAGAGAAGAAGAAGAAGAGGAAGAAGAAGAAGAAGAAGAGAGAGAGAGAGAGAGAGAGAGAGAGAGAGAGAGAGAGAGAGAGAGAGAGAGAGAGAGAGAGAGAGAGAGAAATAGATAGATAAAGAGAGATCGATAAATATATAGAGAGAAAGAGAGAGAGAGAGAGAGAGAGAGGGAGATAAAGTGATATAGATAAATAGATAAGTAAAGAGAGATAGATAAATATAGAGAGAGGGAGAGAGAGAGAGAGAGTGACATATATATCTATATCTATCTATCTATCTACACACACTGTATCTATATACATATTTATTTATCTATCTATCTATCTATCTATCTATCTATCTATCTATTTATCTATCTATCTATCTATCTATATATATATATATATATATATATGTATGTATATATATATATTATATATGTATATGTATATATATATGTATATATATATATATATATATATATATATATATATATATATATATATATATATATATATATACACACTACACACACACACACACACACACACACACACACACACACATACATATGACATATACACACATATATATATATATATATATATATATATATATATATATATATATATATATATATATATTATATATATATATATAGGGAGAGGATGAGTCTTCACATAACCGCTATTATAACAATAACATTTTCCAAAACATAACAAAATCTATGACTTTAAATTCCCGCAAACAATATTTTTGTTAACTCTGTTGAAGTGGACAGTCCATGCCAACAGTAACACAATATCCAGACATTCAAATGATTTGCAATTTGCGGATGTTTCGTATATTCTAGCGATTGCGTTGCTTTTCATTTCCACTTGTTAGCAATGGAGATCAGCTGATTTCTTCCGATACGAGCCACTATATCGTTGCAACATTGCTTAGTGTTGCAACTTCCTAGAATAGATAAAAATCTACTCAGTTAATCCTAGCTGTGGTTATTCCTTAATGATACGAACTACACGTATTTTATATTTGCAATGATTTGTTGCAGAGCTGGTTCTTTGCATATCGTTCAGGCGGTTCTGATATTTGTTGACGTATAGAAGGCTCAACATATTATTTTGAGCTTGGATGTGTGACTATACATTTTTTGAATATCAAAGGCTATCTACTTTAAAGAGTTAAGCATTCGTGCACAACTACTGTTAAAAGTGTACTCCACTTACTGCAAAGATAAGCTTGGAAATTAATTGTTCGAGTTTTTAGCTTTCAAAATGCTCACATTTTTATATAACTTTTATCAGTATGATTATCATATTTCTAATTGTCATCATCATTATCATGATTGTCTTTATCATTATCATTTTCATTATCATCGTTATTATTATTGTTATTATTATTGTTATCATTATTGCTATTATCATTGTTATCACCACTGTTATTATCATTACTATTATTAGCATTAGCATTTTCATCATTATTGTCACTAACATTAACATTTGCCTTACTATTATTATTATTACTATTACCATTATTACTCTTATTGTTATAATTTTAATTATCATCATTATCATTAACATTTTTATCATTATTATCATCCTTAATATCATCACTATTATAATTACCATTATAATTATCACCATTATTACTACTACCACTACCATCATTACCATTTGCAGTATTTGTAATAGTAATATCATTGCTATTATCATTATCACTGTCATCATTTTCATCATCTATTCTATTGTTATCATCGTCATTTTTGTAACTATCATCTCATCATTGTTATTATCAATATCATCATCATCATTATCATCATTATTACTATTACTGCTATTAATATTTACTAAATCATGACAACAAGTATAATCACTAGAACAGGGATATGCTAAGGATATCAGTCCTCGATGTGTATATATATATACACAGAGAGAGTGAGAAAGAGAGAGAGAGAGAGAGAGAGAGAGAGAGAGAGAGAAAGAGAGAGAGAGTGAGAGAGAGAGAGAAAGAGAAAGAGAGAAAGCAAGCAAGCGAGCGTGAGAGATAGATAGATAGAGAGAGAGCGAGCGAGAGAAAGAGAAAATATAAGATAGTCAGACAGTTAGATAGACATATACACAATAGATTTCCCCCACACGACAAATTAGTAAAAAAAAAAAAAAAAAAAAAAAAAAAAAAAAATCTAAGGATGTAGGCCTACCGAGATTCAGCTCATCAGCATTCGATCAGATAAACCCGAGCAGAGGAAGTCGTTTGGAAGAAAGTGACTTCTTTGTGGCAGTTGCAGGATCTCCCTCGAAGCTCTCCTTTGCTTTGATAACCCGAGACGCGCCCGGCGAGGGGAAAGTTCTTGTGTTGTTAACCGAAAGGGTATAAAGGTGATGAGGGTGATGGTGATGGTGATGATGGGGATTGTGATGGTGGTTGGTGAGGGTGGTGGTGATGGTGATGATTGGGATTGTGATGGTGATGGAGGTGGTGAGAGCGATTGTGATGATGGTGATGGGGATTGTGATGATGCTCAGGTGATGCTGGTGGTGATGAGGAGGACTGTAATGGTGATGGTGATGTGATGGTGAGGTGATGCCGTGGTGGTGGTGATGATGATGGTGGTGGTGGTAGTAGTGATGATGGTGATGGTGACGGCAATGGTGATGTGATTGTGATGATGATGGCAATAATCATAATCAAAATAATGATAATGATGATAATACTAATGAGGAGGATAATAATGGTAATCACAGTTATTATGACAATAATAATGATCATAATGATAATAATAACAGCAGCAAAACTAGTAATCATGATGATAATATTAACAATAATTATAATGATAATAATTATGACGATAATAATAACAATGATACCAATAATAATAACAACAATGATAATGATAGTAATAGTGATAATTATGATGAGGATAAGAACAACACAACAACAACAGCAACAACAACAATAATGTTAATGATAATAATAATAATAATAACAATATTGATAATAATGATAATAATAATAAAATTAATGATAAATACAATAATGATACTGATAGGAATAGTTATGATAATGATAATAAAACACCATAATGGCGGTCATGATGATGATAACGATAATAGATCATTATAATGATGATGAATAGATAATGTTAAAAATAATAACAATAATAGAAATAACGACATAGACAACAACAAAATCATTAACCAATTTTAGCAATAATAAACATGTTAAAAAGTGTAAAAAAAAAAAAAAAAAAAATGGACATGAATTAATGAACGATCATATAAAATCACACCAGCATTTCACTTCCGGACCCATCAAGTGCTTTAATTAATGAACTCCTATCACATCCTAACCCTCCTCTAGGACACTCTTCAAATAAGTCTCTCCTCCTTCGGAATGCCTGGCGACCCCCTTAGGATCTTGACCTTATTCAAGAAATTTCCGAAGTGACCCAAGAGTACCTACCTTCCGCAGAGTTCTACATCGTAAGCTTGAAATCACTAAATCTTAATCGTGAGCTTGAAATCACTAAATCTTAATCGTAAGCTTGAGATCACTCAATCTTAATCGTAAGCTTGAAATCACTAAAACGTAATCGTAAGCTTGAAATCACTAAATCTTAATCGTAAGCTTGAGATCACTCAATCTTAATCGTAAGCTTGAAATCACTAAATCGTAATCGTAAGCTTGAAATCACTAAATCTTAATCGTAAGCTTGAAATCACTAAATCTTAATCGTAAGTTTGAGGTCACTAAATCTTAATTGTAAGCTTGAAATCATTAAATCTTAATCATAAACTTAAAATCACTAAATCTTAATCGTAAGCTTGAAATCACTAAATCTTAATCATAAGCTTGAGATCACTCAATCTTAATCGTAAGCTTGAAATCACTAAATCTTAATCGTAAGCTTGAAATCACTAAATCTTAATCGTAAGCTTGAAATCACTAAATCTTAATCGTAAGCTTGAAATCCCTAAATCTTAATCGTAAGCTTGAAATCACTAAATCTTAATCGTGAGCTTGAAATCACTAAATCTTAATCGTAAGCTTGAAATCACTAAATCTTAATCGTAAGCTTGAAATCCCTAAATCTTAATCGTAAGCTTGAAATCCCTAAATCTTAATCGTAAGCTTGAAATCCCTAAATCGTAATCGTAAGCTTGAAATAACTAAATCGTAATCGTAAGCTTGAAATCACTCAATCTTAATCGTAAGCTTGAAATCACTAAATCGTAATCGTAAGCTTGAAATCACTAAATCTCAATCGTAAGCTTGAAATCACTAAATCTTAATCGTAAGCTTGAAATCACTAAATCCTAATCGTAAGCTTGAAATCACTAAATCTTAATCGTAAGCTTGAAATCACTAAATCTTATTCGTAAGCTTGAAATCTTTGAGGGTCTTTGAACATGAGACGTCGTGTGGTAATAGTTAACAAGCATGGAAGGTCGAATTTAAGTGTTCTTCCTAAGTGTTCTTCCATAGGGTTGTGGTCTGGTTTAATTAATGATGTTCTGAGGTTATATTACTCGAATGTCGGATCAGGAATGGCATTGCTAGGGGTGTGGGGAAGGTATAGGGAGTAGGATATACGCCAAAGGTAGGAAAATATAGTTCGTCGGGCAATGTTTTGGGGGAATTTTCACTTTTTTGGTATATGCATACAAGAGAAAGGATAGTGGTGGTAGCAAAAGAGTAAATATGATTATAGTAATGAAAATTAATATAATTAATAATGATAATGATAATAACAATAATAATAGTGACGATGATTATAATAATGATGATAATAGCAACAATAAAAATAATTATAACAATAATAATGATAATGCTATCAATTACCATCATTATTATTATCATCACTATTATCATTTTTATCATTATTATGTTCATTATTAATACAATTATCATTATGAAAATACCAAAGTAAAAATTAAACCGAAAAAGATCGGGCAAGTATAACTTTTTTCCAAAACATCCACAGGACCTTAGCTTAAGGCCCAACCAGGAGAGTGCAATAAATCGGGAACAATATTTATGTTGGTCTGGTAGCTGATATGACCTTCTTTGTTTTGTTAATGAGAAGTAAGCTTTAAATTACACTCCTAAATCTGTTTATGTTTTGTTAGGCTGCACACTCTTGCAAAAATGCAACTGCAGCGAGATAATTACTTAGCATGGGGTGTGAAGGGGCGTTGCTCCTAACCTTCCGTTTCTCCCATTGTTTATTCTAGTTATTCATTTGTCGCCATTTAATCTAATTCCTCTTTAATCTAATATTTGATGAAGTTTGAATAATTGCTGCCATTATTTTCCCCTTTTTTCTGATCATGTTTTTTTTTTTCTTTTTCTTTTTTTTTTCTTACCTGAGAGCAATGACATTTCAAATTCTTATAGTGTGTTGGATTATGAACTTTTCTGTAATTGCATGTTTATGTTTAATCATAAGCATATTTTCGGTGATTGAGAAAATCCATGAGAAAAGAGATTAGAGATCTTAAGAAAGAACTGTAAGTGGAGTACTAGTGTAACCAACAAGAAACAGAAAGTTAATTGAAAGCAAATTAAAAATGATACAATGGTAATCATCGCTAATCCAAAGGAGTTAATCCTAAGTAAGGAACATATTATGTGATTTCTCTTTTTCCCGGTCACGGCTTTTTATTTATCTTTATTTATTTTATTTTTCTATTATTTCCTTATCGTATTTCTACCTTATTTGTCGTACATTTGTCTACTTTTAGTGCACTCGTATTTATGTTTTAGTTTACCTCATAGCCGTTTTCTTTGTTTCACAACGGGTATTTTCACTCCATCTATTTCCCGTTTTCTATTCTTTTATTTTACTGGAGTTAAAGTTACCGTTTGTTTGTTTGTTTGTTTCATATTTGCCATTGTTCACTCATAATGACGTGACGGATCATTTATCATTTTAAGTAATATGAAACGTCAAACGTCTACGTAAATAACCAAAGACATCGCGAAATATACTCAGTTATATGCGATCATGACGTAAATTTGATTAGGAGTTAGACGTTTATAAGTTTGTGATGTTTTACCGTAATTGTTTTTGTTTTAATCTTTCATTCACTATCTCAGCAGGATTTAACTGTTCTCTCCTATGTTGATTTCTAGCTTTATAAAAGTGTTATATTTGTTGTAATCTACTTTTATTTGAGTCGTACCTTCAATGACTTCATATACTGTTTCATTGACCTCTATTTTCATAAGAGCTTTTAGTCGGGAGAAGTTATTTTAAAGTAAGATTTTCACATAAGCCTTCCAATTGACACTTGACTTGGAAGATGGTTTATTGCATTTTTACCCCGGCATGTCGACATATATTTCAGTCTTTTTAGCATCACCGAGTATTTTCCATATTTTTTTTTTTTTTTTATTTTACTGTGAACGTAAGTTTGGCGGAGCGTAAAGGGTAGATTTTACACACTGGAATTCGTACGCGGAGCAATCTGTATGTCAGGGATCGAACCAATTTAGATCTGTATCCCACTTGCCAGTTTCAGGGAGAGGGATTGATGTGCCCCTGACCTCTGGGGGCGCCTTAGGTGATACACCACATCATTTAATCACACATCCCTCGCAAAATAATGATTTAATTTACGTACAGGGTAGATGATAAGGTCGGATCTCCAATTTCCTTCTACGACACTCACTCATACACACACCAAGAGAAAATTTAATTAAAAAATCCATACTAGAGCGAGAAAATCAAAGCGGCGAAGATAAGATACAACCTGTTATTTGCCAATGAACGAGCGAATTATGCTGAAAATCCCATTGATTAAGCTGACGCTTTAATGCTGCCTATTACTTTCCATACCAGCTGCCCTGGTGGAGAGTTCACTGTCATTGCACATTTCATGGATAAAAGAGAGTAACATTCCTCATGTTGAATTGGAATTGTATTTGGACATGCAGAGAGAAAACTATTACAAAGAACACTAAACTAGAAAAAGAGTCAAAAGCTTTTATTCATGCACTAAACCATGAAATCTATTGCAGAGTGCGAGGTCTCGTTGACGTTTGCAAATTGAGAGCACGATTCGTATGCAATAACATTATCCTAAAGTGCTTTGCAATTGAGTATTTTCATACGTTTTGTAAGAATATACGAACATAGTTTATGGACTGGGTTTAATAAGCTTATAAACTTGCCTAGCATCATATCTACCCATCTTATATATATATATATATATATATATATATATATGGTAATAGGCTGTGCGCTGAATAAAGAGTGACATTCTCTATGCGAGGAATTCAAGTCTGATTGGTGAACACTTTCCCCATTTTAAGAACAGGATGTGTTTTCTTAGATTGATGGGTCTTGGATGTTCAGATCTTAAGGCAAAAAAGTGAAATGCTTTGTGATGTGGGAAATTATCTATTCAACAAACTATAATTACGCACTCTCACTCTCTCCATCTCTCTCTTCCTTTATTTGTCTATATGCATATTGTATATATATATA
>BOPN01012064.1:10000-13065 GCA_017312705.2 Penaeus japonicus | reverse complement strand
TATAACCCATCATCATTATCATCATCCATTATAACTATTCCTTCTCATTATCATTAATGTTTATATCACTCATTCAAAGCTTCTGACGATCTCCTTCCTGTTAACAAATGCAATAATATTACAATTTTATAACATGTTCTAAACTTGAATTTGAGTATCTGACAGGAGTATAGGGTGATATTACGCTAGAAACAGATTTAGGTATTCTAAGATATGAAATAAGTGAGTCTGCAACATAACTAGATGCACATTGCTATAACTCCACTGGGAATATGTGCGTTTAAAAGCTTTTTATAATCTTATTGTATTCAAAGCAATGAATATATTATCATAATGTGTTTATAAACATGCCATTAACACACTTTTCTATCCCTGGATTGAAACCCCATGTTTTATTCCAATGCTTATCATTCTTATCCATTGCAGTTTCTCAAAATCTTATCTCCCTTTTACTATGGGTTTAGTCTCCCCCATGAACTATATCTGGAATTCTCTTTAAGGCAGAAACAGCGCTCGTAAAACTATGATAAAACATATTTCAAATTCTTCGTGGTCTTTTTTTTTCCAACCATCTATGGGTCATCTTTCCTTATTCTCCCCCTCTCCCTCCCTCCCCCTTTCTCTCACACTCTCTCACTCCCACTCTCTATCTCCCTACCCCTCTCTTTCTCCCACCTCCTCTCTCTCTCCCTCCCCTATCTCTCACCCACCCCCTCTCTCTCTCCCTCACCCTTTCTCTCTCACTCTCTCTCTCCCTCCCTCTCTCTCTCCCTCCCCCTATCTCTCTCCCCCCCTATCTCTCTTCCTCCCCCTATTTATCACCAACCCCCTCTCTCTCTCACTCTCCCTCTTTCTCTCCCTCCCCCTTTCTCTCTCATTCTCTCTCCCTCCTCCCCTTTCTCTAACCCCACCCCCTATCTCTCTCCCTCCCCTTATCTCTCTCCCTCCCCTTATCTCTCACCCACCCCCTCTCTCTCCCTCCTCCCCTTTCTCTCCCTCTCTCTCTCTCTCTCTCCCTCCTCCCTTTCTCTCTCTCACACACCTTTTCTCTCCCCCTCTCTCTCACTCTCTCCCTACCCTCTCCCTTTCTCTCTCCCTCGGTCACTCTCCCTTTCTCTCTCCCTCCCCCTTTCTCTCTCCCTCCCCCTATCTCTCACCCATCCCCTCTTTCTCTCCCTCTCTCTCTCTCTTTGTCCCCGCTATCCATCTTTCCCCGCCCATGAGAGAGGAGAGCACTGTTGATTCAGAAATTTTTGTTTCCACTTTCACATAAATCTGGGCGTGTGGATTTTAACTTCTCTCTGCTTTGGACTTCTTCACTATAATCCGTCTTTTATCGTTTACTTGGTGAATTGGTTACAGTGCTGATGGTGAAAGATGGTGTTATTGTTATATTAGTTCCTTTCGATGGTAGTGATGGTGTATTTTATGATGATGGTGATGGTTGTGATGATGATTGGTGGTGGTGGTGATGGTGAGGATGGTTGTGAGGATGATGATGGTGGTGGTTGTGGTAATGATGATGATGAAGTTGGTGATGATGTAGAAATACTATGAAGATGACAATGATACTAATGATGATGATAACAATGATAATGATAGTGATAATAATAATAATGATAATAAAAATAATGATAATAGTGATAACATAGGTAACAACTAGTAATGATAATACTAACAATAATGATAATGATGATAATGATAATGATGATATAAGTAATAATGATAATGATGATATAGTAATAATGATAATGATGATATAAGTAATAATGATAATGACAATTATAACAACAATGATAACAAGGATAATAATAATAATGATAATATAATAGTAATAACAACAACAATAAGAATTATAACAATAATAATAATAATAATCAGAGTAATGATAAAAATGAGGATAATGATAATAATCATAATGATAAGAAGAACATCAATACTAGTAGTAGTGATAATAACAATAACAAAAATGCCAATTAACAGTAAAGATACTAATAACCAGATAAAGACAGAACCAGACAAAGACATAACAACCAGATAAAGACATAACCAGATAAAGACATAACAACCAGACAAAGACATAACAACCAGATATAGACATAACCAGATAAAGACATAACAACCAGACAAAGACATAACAACCAGATAAAGACATAACAACCAGACAAAGACATAACCAAAATAAAGACATAACAACCAGATAAAGACACAACCAGACCCGTTAGACCCAATACTCAATGTTTTAATTTTCATGCAAATCTCCATGACGCTCCTTCCTTTTCCTCCCGGAGCCAAAACTTATCAAGACGGAGAGAACGGAGCCACAGAAGAGGAGGAAGGGGGCGGGGTGGGGGGGAGGGGGGGGGGGGGGGGGGGGGGGGGGGGCGAAATAACCCTTCAATATTCAATGAGAAGACTTTCTTACGGACTCCGAGATCGATAGCAAAGTTAAGCTGCTTCTTTTGAACCGATACCAGAAGCAAGCCGGTTTGCAAGTAAATAGAGCGATATTCTTCCGGCTTGCAGATGCTGAGATTGATTGCAGCGCCTGTGTGTTTGCTGGAAGGGATTGACTGACGTCTGCGTTTGGGCGTTTCTTGGGTCTGGATTTGATTGGTGGGGGGTGGTTGGGGGTGGGGGGTAGGATGGATGTTTCTAAAGCGGTGATTATTATTATTTTTTTTTTTTATGTTTGTGGTCTTTTTGAGCGTCGTGGAGATGGAGCTTGAAAAATGGAGGGAGAAAAGATAGATGGGTAGATAGAGAGAGAGAGAGAGAGAGAGAGAGAGAGAGAGAGAGAGAGAGACGAGAGAGAGAGCGAGAGAGAAAGGAGAGAGAGAGAGAGAGAGGAGAGAGAGAAGGGAGCATATATATATATATATATATATATATATATATATATATATATATATATATATATATATATATATATATATATATGAACAGAGTTCATAGCGACAAATGTATAAGAAAGGTATGAATGAGACTGAATATCTAAACACGCAAGAGATGTATTTGACGCGTTTCTCCCCCCTCTCTCCCCTCCCCTCCCCTTTCTACCTTTT
>BOPN01012063.1:0-13071 GCA_017312705.2 Penaeus japonicus | reverse complement strand
TATGCATATTGTTTTATAATTTAATATCAATATGAAAATATACATGTGCATGGGGTCATGAAATATAAAAATCATGTTCAACTATTTCAAAACTTTGTTTGAATTATACCCAGAAAATTATAACATTGTATTTCATATTATTACTATACATATTATAATATAGTGTTTATAAATGATATTGTTTTACATTGTCTATCATCATTAATAAAAGTTGTATTTCATTAATTACCATCGATATCTTTGTAACAATACAACTAAAATTGATATAAATAGTAGTGTAATAGTTACCCCTGGAAAAGTTTTCTTTTTGTAGTTATATATCTGAACAAGAGATGGCGCTGGTATGAGATTGCGGCCTCACATTTTTTTAAAATGGTAGGATAGGTGCTTTCCTATCTTTCGTATATAGTCTTTGACGAGACGCAACACGACGCGACGCGACGAGACGAGACTTGCTTGGTGGAAACGGCCTCTCGTCAAATCATGACGCGCCTTGACTCGCGCTGACTTAACGAGACGAGACTCGCTTGGTGGAAACGCAGCCTAAATCTTTCCAGGACAATCTGTAAAACTATGGAATGAAAATGCTTGCCTGAGCCTAGCCACGCCTGCTCGGCAATGTCCTGTATAGGAACTCTATTTCTTTCCACATACAAACTGACATACGCTCATACACATACGTAACATACACTTTACACGTCTTCTACTGTCTCGCTTATACACGGGTGTTGATCCCTTATCAGCTGGTGGCAGCCTACCCCTATACAGGACTTCAGGATTCACGTTACCACAGATTTAATCGGGGATTTGCTTTGGGACAAGGGGAATCATCTCGATGAATCACTACAAATGTACTCTTTCAGTCTACCAGTAGCAACAATGACAAATACAAGTTTTGGCGGGAGTTTACTCAACTGTACTGAGGTTTCCCACCACTGTGCGAGATGAAAAGTAATGGCAATATAAACAAAGATATGACCTGGAAATATGGTCATAATGCCTTTCGCTTTTAGATATAGCATCTCTCGACTCGGCATCTGCCCTCCGTAAGTGGCATACCAATCTTCTCCATACATAGAAAATTCTTGCAGTCTGGCTTCAGAAGAGAATACTAGCTTCTGTACAAGGGCCGCTTATGTGATTTTTTTTTAAATCTTAAATCACTCCATCATTTGCGCTTTCCCCTTATCTTTCCTATGTGGATTCATGTTATGCAGGGTAAAAATAATGGCAATACGTTTGATCTCCCGCCTCACCTTTACTGGATGAATTATACACAATAACTGACGACTACATAATCCCATTCCTAATGCATGTCCAAAACCAAAGATTATACTGTCATGACTGACAGTGTTTGAAAGGTCTTTAGAGAATGCACAATTGTAAAAACAACTTGTTTTGGCATCATCAGTATCATTTTAGGTTTTCATTGGTTCAAGAAACCTCCTGTATCCCGCTATTTAAACTGTGTTAATTCGTAATTTGGAAATATTTGTAAATCTGCTTTAAAAATTAACGAAAGCCACAAAACAGACAAATCCTAAAAACAATAAAGATATGACAGCTACATCTATGGGCAAATCACTTCAGACAAAACAATGATATGGGCATTTCAGATGTTTTGTCTCCCAAAATTACATCCCTCTATATTTCGGTGTTTAGTTTTCCTGAAATGGACCAAATAGACTAACCTGACGTCGCACCCGTGTTCATCCGCATGCTAGATGATACCGTACCCTATTTTCATCTTCTCTGTTGATCATGTGTGATCTTTATTTCTAAGAAAGCTAAATAAACTTGACAAATGTAATGGGATAGCAAATTATGGGTCTTCATAGAAGAATGCTAATTTGGCATTTCAATTTCCATTAAAGCAGGAAGTCATTTCATTGTGAGAGAATATAAAGTAGAATCACACCTGAATACCTCATTATTGAGTGGATCCTGGCTGTTGCTAAACAAAGCCAGGTGGCATTGTTGTTACTACCCTTTTGTAGACCCTGATGTATAGCTTGGGCATCAGCTATGATACCGCGTCTGTTTTACACACTTTGTTTACAACAAATATAAAGATATACTGCTCCATATAGGTCAGTGAAGCTACCACAGAGATAGATGTACACATAATAATTTATATATATATATATATATATATATATATATATATATATATATATATATATATATATATATATATATATTTTAGAAATATTCTAAAATCTGATCATACAACTGAAATGACTGACTTAAACGTTTCTCATGGAAACAAATGGTTTCTGGCAAGCTGAGTTACTTATGTTTTCATTATTATTGGTCTAAAAATATACCCTTTTTTCATTGGTATATATTTAGGATCAATGTTTTGTATTTATATTTACAATTATTATTTTTTATGTCCATAATGCATGACACTGCTTATCATACAGATAGTATACTGAAAACACAAATACATTTCCATATTAATATCATCACTTTAAATGACACAATTTCAACTTTATTTTCTAAGTTACAAACATTATCACTTAGCATATAAGTGAAAAAAAGATAAACGAAAGACAAATCTAGATTGTAAAGGCTTAAAATGAAAAATGATTTTGCAATACATATCAACAAGTTAGTATTAGTATTCCACATTAAAAAAACAAAGAGAAATGAACTTGTCATATCTTTACCATTCCTTCTAATGGAATTTAATGTGCAAGTTAATAAAGCCAATCAATAAATTAATAGAATAAATTTTATTTTATAGGAAACTCCATACACAGGCCTGTGAATGTCCTTTGTTTTCTAAGATTGTTGTTGGAGATAACTCATATTTTGCAAAGCACCTTAGGTCACCTTTTAGAGGGTGAGATGTTAAGGCAAATCTTCCTGGGTCTCCTATAAGCACTAACTTGTTACTGAAAAAATAAAGCAGAATAAATAAATTTCACATCAACATTACAAACACTTATAACAATGTACCTACCAATAGTAATTATTTTATCATTTATATATTACAGGTCCATTGTAGTATATGCTTCTTTTACAATATTAATTATTCATTATTTAAAAAAAGTAATTTCCCAAAATTTTCTAATATACATATAAAATGATGATAATAAAAATTATGTTTATAAAGAAAAAGGATCGTAACACTAATTAAAGTTGCAGAAAATAGAATCACCTTTTACGAATATTATCTAACCAAAGCAACACTTCATCAGCAAATTCTGTGTCATAAAGCATATCTCCAACCAACACAACGTCATAGTCCTCACAGCTGGTTCCTATGAGGTTTTCAGAAGAGGTATAGGACACTGCTATCTTATTACTCTTCCCATTCAGCTTTGCTGCTTCAATACTAACTGAAAAATTAATGATGAAGTATTAATATTTCACCCCAACTCTTTTGTGTATAAATGCTAATATGTATCTCTTATAATTTATAATAAATATAACAAAGATTGAATAAAGTATAAAAAATATAAACATTCCATATACATTTTAAGTTTTAAACTTATAACTACTTTAAAAATCTGTAGCTTAATTAACATGCACATAATGTGTCATAAGGTCTAAAACTATCTGAATATCTATATCAGCATAGTCACTCTTATTTGATATTGTGAGTTCCATCAAGACTAAACTTAAAAAGGATGTGTGTACGCAGGCACCCAAACACACAATTTTCATGATCAACATAAACAATAATTTATATATAAGCCAACTCCATTTTATAAGGGTATGCCAAAAAAAAAAAAAAAAAAAAAAAAAAAAAAAAAAAAAAAAAAAAAAAAAAAAAAAAAAATAATGATGATGATGATGATGATGATGATGATGATGATAATAATAATAATAATAATAAAGAATCATGTTTCATGGCACAATAAGAAGTATGTCTTTTAACAGGTATCCTTTTAAAAACAATTTTACTAAAAATCTTACATCCAATAATCTAAGTGTTGGTGAGCATGATAGGTTGTGTACTGAAGATTGTGTTAGCTATTCATTATTATGGAACCTTAAGCAGAAATATGGAATGACGTTCTATGTGACCCAGCTGTAGGTTCATGAAAATACAATTTCAGATGTCGGTCAATAAACAGTTATATTTCCCTTATATTTTTGTATCTAAACGTATGAACACAAAACCATTATTACACTACCAAGTGCACATTTATTTGAAGGGAAAATCACAATCACATAATGTATGAGTTTCTTTGCTTTATAATTTCAATTGGTAACGTCAAATGAGAATGCTTTATTTTCATTTATGATAAACATATATAGCTTAGAGTAAAATTTGCCAATTATCAAATGACTACTGTTGATTTACACCCTTATTTAGTTGGATTGTTTTGCAGGCAATGTTCCCAATCAATTACATGTATTTCTGTTTCAGGCTGGACATAACTCATATGTTTATTCAGAACTTTCTCTGACTTTTGTGAACCAGTACCTTCATCAATGTCATTAAACATCACCATCTTAGCCTTTGACTTGAGAGCTGCTAATCCACTTGCTCCACAACCACATCCAAAATCAAGAACTCTCTTGTCCTTTACTAAATATGGACTGTCCAACACATACCTGTGGGAATTAAAAAAATAGTCTATCACAGAAAATAGCAGCTTTTGAATTGTGTAATTGTTTCATATCCATCCTACACTTGCTAAACATTTTATTATAACCTTGTTACCGCTTGACCTCCTGGCCAATAGAAAGCCCAGAAAGGTTCAGGAAAAGGTGAATCCTCAGGTTGAGCTTTCCAGAGCCTGCATGACTGAGTGATGAGGTGAAGGCACAGTTCAGGAGTCAGGTGGTCTCTACTTGGCTCTGTTTCTTGGATGATCTTGTCTCCATATGCCTGGAATATTTCAGCTGCTTTATACTGAGTGATAGTTTAGCAGTTATTTTTTTCCATTATTTTTTTCTCCCTCTTAACATATTTTCTGCTTTACATACTCTTCTTCCTTCTTTCTCTTCTTCCATTATCCATCATCTGTACATTAATGTAATACTTTAACAATTTATTCATTCATAAAATATCATATTCTTGTGATCATTAATAATACAATATATATTAAAAAAACAGGTCCCACAGGGAAGTCACTCATACAATATTGTTGTCATTACAGTTCTAATGTAATTATTTTATTTATTAACAAAATGGAAATATATGAAATCTAAGTAACTTTCTCGGTAAATTTTAATTGAAATGAAAGTCTTTATTTTTATTTTACTAGAGCTACTAATTTCTTAGCCTTGTGGTTGATGGGTGTCCTGAAAAAATATAAACTTTGTACTCTTTACCTTAGATATTGTCCCACTATGTATGGTTCTAAGTTGATTCATGCTCTTAGCATGTATTTGACTGAGAAGTTGGTTTGTAATTTTTCTTTTTCCCAACAGTCTGGTAAAAATCTGAGGCCTTTGCAAGCATTTTGGCATTATACAGTTCATTTCTCTGAAAAAGAAAAAGAAAATAAGCATTACTTAACATATACCATTTTACAACTGGAATCCAAAAACATGTCTGATAAGAACAATAGCCCCACCGACTGCCATGTCATTACTATGGCAAAGACCAAATATCTTCAAAAAATATTTTCAGGTAATATGAAGCTTGCAGAGTGCCCTAGAGATTTATATTTAAATTAGGAACCAGTTCAAGTACAATATTGTTTGAATGTATATCGCAGAAAGTGTTGGCCTTTGAAGGGGCACAAAGTAGGGTGGACACAGGAATCGCTTGATACTGTCATTATCATGTTGGACTTGTGGGTCTAAGCAAATTTCAAGTGGATTTTAATACTTCTTTCTCCTTTCATAAGGTTTTAGACATTCTGATTTGAATAAAACAATCAATATTATGAGAATCAAGTTCCATTTGGAAAGCACCTTTAGATGCCTTTTAAACATTTACCGAAAAGACTAACCTCGAAAAACTCCAATACCAATGTAATTTCACCGTGAAGATCTAAATGGGTTTATATAGTCACATAAAATACTCAGATATAATAAACTTTGAGATCTCATTCGAATAATCAACGAGGGACCATTATATGACTGAGCATAAGATATAAGTGTATGGCCTCTCTTGAATAAGATGGTAGTGTGATATATTTTGTAAGAGATGCAAAACAATATTGTGTTGTCGCCCAGCCAGATTTTTGTTTACGTGACAACGAACACAAACTAATTTTATCTGTCGGATTTTATCTCTCTCTCTCTCACACACATATATATACATACATATATATATATATAAATATATATACACATATATATATATATATATATATACATACATATACATATATATATACATACACATATATATACATATATACATATATATACATATATATACATATATATACATATATATATATATATATATATATATATATATATATATATATATAGATATATATATATATATATATTATATATATATATATATATATATATATATATATATATATATATATGTACCCCTGTCATTGTTTATAAGTACTTTTCTGTCTATCTGACTGTCTGTCAATCAACCTATCTACCTGTTTATTTGTCTCTATGTATAAACTAACTACATACCTATTTATATATCTATACACCCTAAATGTATGTGTATATCCTTGTGTATGTGTCTGCGTCTGTGTTTTATACTTTTGCACACACACACATGTACGCAAACTCACAAGCGCTGATGCACTGAAGTAACCACCAGGTTTTTCGAAACGCAAACTTCCCATTGAGAAAAAGGCGTCACTCGAAACCCAAAATAGCCATGGTCCCATTTTAGGTGCTGTGGATCGCACCTTCGATTCTTATCAAAGGTTTTTTTCTTATATTCTTACATGTTAGATGCATTGAAATCTGCCTGATTGTTTTATTAATGGGGACTCACTGAAAATTTTGAGAAAAAAAAAAGAATTTTTCTAAATATGTGAAAATTAGATTTATCAATGAATCTAGCGTCCACATTATACGATCCTGAATCTAAGAAAATCAGATGTAAAATGCAAAATATAAGTCCATGAGTTCTTTTATTATGAATATACATATATCCTCTGGCTAACATATTGTGTTAGTGCAAGCTGCAACGTTTAAAAAAAAGGAAATCCACACAATATTACGAATGCACAAAAGTCTAATAGTTTCTTAACTAGACTTCAATCTCATCCATGCTATTCATTGTAGTTCAGAGCAATCTCTTCTGTTTTCAGTGTCCAAGAGAGTTTGTCATTTGGAGTTGGCAGTTTTTCTGTCATAGTGGTGTGCCAATCCATGTTTTAATTAATATCGTCGTTGTGTATTTCCCAAAATTATAAGCTTTGGGGTCACATTAGTGCCTTCTAATCCCATTGTACATATTGGATGGCATTCCACTTGCATATTTATTTTCAGGAAAATGAAGGGATAATAAAGCACGTTTATTTCACTTCTTCCTTTTTTTAGCGAAAGACTCAGAGAGAAAAAGGAAAATCCGCATATTTATTTTCAGGAAAATAAAGGGATAATAAAGCACGTTTATTTCACTTCTTCCTTTTTTTTAGCGAAAGACTCAAAGAGAGAAACAGGAAAATAAAGGGATAATAAAGCACGTTTATTTCACTTCTTCCTTTTTTTAGCGAAAGACTCAAACAGAGAAAAAGGAAAATAAAGGGATAATAAAGCACGTTTATTTCACTTCTTCCTTTTTTTAGCGAAAGACTCAAACAGAGAAAAAGGAAAATAAAGGGATAATAAAGCACGTTTATTTCACTTCTTCCTTTTTTAGCGAAAGACTCAAACAGAGAAAAAGGAAAATAAAGGGATAATAAAGCACGTTTATTTCACTTCTTCATTTTTTTAGCGAAAGACTCAAAGAGAGAAAAAGGAAAATCCGGAATACTCTTTCACCAATCTTACGTCTCATTGAGTCACAAGAGGTGGCGTCATGCACAGAGGAGTCCTTTTTTCATGGTCGCCGTCCAGGAAAACCTAGTGTTTAAGAACCCTTGTTCATGACTATCGTATTGTGTGTGTGTGTGTGTGTGTTTGTGCATATGTGTGTGTGTGTGTCTTTGTTTTTGTGTGTGTGTGTGTGTTTGTGTGTGTGTGTGTGTGTTTGTGTGTGTGAACAGTAATGTATGGTTGTGTATGCGCATGTATTCGCAAATCAATAATCAGCATGACTGTGTGCATGAAACAATGCGCAACAGAAGGGTTCCGAGGCAGGGCGGTAACTCATTTAATTAATTAAGTGGATGCATGAGGATTTTAATGAGGAGAGACTTTGGAATGAAGGAGGCAAAGAGACGAAAAAGGGAGAGGTACCAGATGAAAGACACGAAGCGATAATGAATACAAATGGACGATGAGAGAGAAGAGTAGGAGAACCTGCCGCATTCAGTCACATATTATTCATCCTGCTGCATGGTGTGAATGACGCCAGTTTCATGTAATGAGAACCGCATGTCATAAGGTATCCTCTATCTCTCTTTTTCGCTCTTTTTTTATTTAAATTGATGCCAGTGATATCATGAAGGTATGATGCATATGTGTGTGTGTGTGTGTGTGTGTGTGTTTACGCGCGCGCATGACCTAAGTCGTGGCATCATTCAAAATAAACAAATATTTTTTCGATACTGTATAAGATATCTCTATAACTTTAAGAAAGATCCTGCTACCTACGAGACTTCTAAGTGACTAGATGCGTTTATAAAACCACGTGTTCTTTTGTACACACGTTTTGTGAAATCATTCCTGTCAACCTGTCAATGACACTTTGGACAGCCTGTCAATCAACAGTCAACTCGTCAATCAATGGCCCAGCCTTGACACATCACAAGAGGGAGTATTGTCAATAATATCACACTATAAATATGTATATCTTTGCCGTGTTTTACATCAGTCCATATGCAACGTTGGTCACGATAAACTAATTGCATCTATTGAGTTTATTTTCATGTGACGGTGCATTATGTAAATAAGTGTTCGTGTGCTTGTGTCTGTATGTACGGTTGTGCGTGTGTGTGTGTGTGTGTGTGTGTGTGTGTGTGTGTGTGTGTGTGTGTGTGTGTGTGTGTGTGTGTGTGTGTGTGTGTGTGTGTGTGTGTGTGTGTGTGTGTGTGTGTGTTTGTGTGTGTGCTTGTGTGTGTGTTTGTGTTTGTGTGTGTGTGAGTGTGTGTGTGTGTGTGTGTTTGTGTATGTGTATGTATGTGTATGTGTGTGTGTGTGTTTGTGTGTGTGTGCACGTGCATGTGTGTTGCATATTCTAATATTATTAGATATGTAACTTTAGTGACCTTGAACACCTGCTACACAAAACGAGTATAAAAAGTCTACAATACAAATGTAGGCTCTAGCATTCTGACAGCACGCAGATCATAAGAGTTATAATGTTTAGGTTGAATAGAATGATTGCTTTCAAAACTCCATTAAACTTTTAAACTGTAAAAATATTTTTTTAGCAATAACTTTTAATTTTTGCCGTTATTCTATGTTTAATAATAATAACACGATGGTTAGCAAAACCAATCTGCAGCTATAATGCAATTTCCAAGTGAAGTAACATTTTTTGCTTGACAATCTGTTCATACAATCTGTTCGATAAAATCATTCACTGTAGATTATTTTATTTCCCACTGCCTATTTGCATTTGTTTGTTAATTTCACGTTCGATGGCTGGCTATGCTACGTTCTCCTTCACAGAACTGAGAACATGAGGACAACAACAGACTTTCACAATATGGATCACAGTCAGTGGGTTATTTCGAAACTAAGACCAATAATCGGGGCTTCACAATAACCCAATAATAGGCTTCACGAAAAACACGCCCTTATTAATTAAAACGCTAGTGAACCGTCGTTAGAGATGGTCCACTTAAAAAATAAAAAATTAAATCTACACAGATGCCTTCAATATTTACATTTATATTTCAGTAGCACAAAGTTTCGTTTTTCTTTTTTCTTTCTCTTTTTTTACATAAGAAACGTCCATAGGTAATCAAACACACTTTAATCAAGGGACTGGAAGGATGCAGGATCCACTTTACCACACTTTGTTTCCAAGAGTTCAGTCCACAACACTTCGCAGAGTCACTTAATTAAGCCAACTCTCACAAGTGCTTAGTCATCAAAGTCAAAAACATAAATGTATACTTTATGCTGACAGGTCTGCTGGTGAACCGACCGACCGCAGAAGACAAAAGGTGATCACTTCGTATCCCTTCGTCTCGTTGTTTATTGTTGTTGTTCTTGGGGTCGACTTGTTGCCATGACAACAGCCTACCAAAACTTCTTCTTGTGCAGGACGATTTCTAGTCCTATGTGCAGTTCGAAATGTTACCAATGAGATTTCTTCTTTTCTTTTTTTTTCCACATAGCTGAAGATCAGAAGAAACTTTTTTTTTGAAAGGCAAAGAATAGGCCTACATTGAAGAGCTGCTTACAAGCTTTCACAGACGAAAAAAAAAAAAATAAACAAAATCACACACAGCTCTGTACAGACTATCAACTCTGCCTCCTTCATCGACATAACACTTCACACACATAACGGGAAGGAAAAAAAAAAAAAAAAAAAAAGTGTGTAGGCCTATCTCCTGTAAACACCAACCCGAGGTCTTCGAAAAAAAGAGAGCAAAAAAAAAAAAAAAAAAATAAGATGAGAACTACACATAGGTAGCTTGATCGTCTCGGCTCCACCAGCTGGCGGGGCAGCATTCCCAGCACCAGGAATTCCGACAGCTGGCAGAAGCGGCCAACTAGTCGGAAGTTGAGGATCATCTGGGCTTCTTCTTGCTGGTCTTCGAGAGGCGCCTCTGCTTGTGGATCATCTCGTACAGGTTCTCCAGCGCCTCGTCCAGGCCCTCGCCGGTGATTGCGCACGCAGGCTGGGGGGAGGGGGAGGGGAGACAGGGGGGTGAGAGTTAGCTGAGGTGAAATGGCGGGCGGGCTCTATCTACAGTAGTTTCTCTGTCTCTCTCTTTTTTTTCATTCTTTCTTTTGCTTTCTCTCTCTGTCTGTCTCTGTTGTTCTCTCTCTCTCTATCTATCTATCTATCTATCTCTATCTCTATCTCTATATCTATATCTATTTCTATCTCTATCTCTATCTCTATCTCTCTCTCTCTCTCTCTCTCTTTCTCTTTCTCTTTCTCTTTCTCTATTTCTTTCTCTCTTTCACTATCTCTCTTTCTTTCTCTCTCTCTCTCTCTCTCTATCTCTCTCTCTTTCTCTCTCTCTCAGCAGAACTAACCTGTATGTGCCACAAGTGAGTATTTCCCAGCTCCGCGATGCCCAAAAGCCGCTCAATCTCCTGCGGGTCTTTAGCTCCCGGAAGATCCTGCTTATTCGCCAGCACCAAAATGGGGACCTGCGGAAGAGAGGGAAAAAGTCATATATTATTCTATAGAAAGGGACACGCGGCTGAAGAAAATTAATGGGTGTTGTATAGGGATGGGGGTGATTTTTAGGGGGATTCTATTCTCTGTGTGTTGTGGAATTATTCAATCTAGATTATACCTTTTATTTTATTTGTTTCTTCTCATACTGGAAAAATAGGAAGTCTTGCCTAACGATACAAGTCGGTTATAGCTATTCATTGTTAAGGGATATCAAGTTGGTTTATATTGTATTGCGCTACGAATTATTTTATTCATTATTCATATTTTATTTTTATTCATGTTTATATTTGTATTTTATATTCATATTTATATTTTATATATATTATATATATGATATATTATATATATATATATTTATATTTTATATTCATATTTATATTCATATTTTATATATACTTTATTCATATCAAGCTCTGAGTACGTGAAAGAATTACAGAAAGGCAAATACAAACGAACTGGACTTATATAAAGCTATAAAGTTATCTTGTACCCTTCTTGTTATCTTACTGTTTCAAGTAAGATTGAATTGCTATTATGTATTTCGTTGGCTGGATTACCCAAATTATCAATCAAAGCGCTTTGGTGACAAGAAAACCATAATGAAAGATGGCGGGAAACATTCCTATTTTCGAACAATTCATATTTTCGAACAATTCATATTCGAAAAATTCATATTTTGAAACATTCTGAAGTAACGAAATCAGAACCTTCATGATGAAGAAAATCATTTATTTCCAACAAAAAAAAAATTATTTCCTCCGATACAGGTTTTCATTCCAATACCTACATGATATTGTCACTTTAGAAACTGAAGAATGTCGGAAGAATAAACACATTATTAGATGAATAAACATCGTTAATGTTAACAAGCAAAGGGTTATTCGCTTGGCTGACCTTTCCGGATGGTACATGTTTGCTTTCATATTGTTATTGAATTAATCGCCTGTTACAGCTGCCTTAAGTTCTAAAATTATGGCAAAAAAACCACTGAAAAATAGGCGTGAATTATCCTATCTGGATGAACATTATTCTGGAAACACATTCTTCCATAAAATAATAATCACGAAAGGGTTAAAACCATTGTAATTATGACGAAGAGAAAGTATTCACAAAGTGGACAAACCTAACTGGAAGACATTTGCTTGCCTTTGCTTTCCCTGAAAAATAAGGTTCACCTAATCCTAATCTTAATCTAAACTAATCCTAAAGGAACACCTAATCCCCAGCTGATTCTTTATGTCCTCTTCATGCAATGAGAACAAGCACAGTGATAAATCTTTAGTAGGAAAAATCATCTTTGATTCCTACGGCAGAGGCGACTGAACTTTAGAATCCTCGTGGAAAACCCAGGTCGGGAAGGCAAAGGGACCACGAATACTTTGGTAGTAATACATATATAGTACATAATTAAATTGCCGGATTCAAGACAGGGGACAAGGGGCCCAGTGCTCTCAAGGGACAGCGCGGCGCTTTCAGGGGACCTGAGCTTACCATGGCAAGGGTATAAAGTATCTATCTTTCTCTTTCTCTCTTTCTCTTTCTCTCTCTCTCTCTCTCTCGCTCTCTCTCTCTCTCACTCTCTCTCTCTTTCTCTCTTTTCTTTCTCTCTCTCTTTTCTCTCTCTCTCTCTTTTCTATCTCTCTCTTTCTCTCTCTATCTCTCTCTCTCTCTCTCTCTCTCTCTCTCTCTCTCTCTCT
>BOPN01012062.1:7500-13086 GCA_017312705.2 Penaeus japonicus | reverse complement strand
GAGAGAGAGAGAGAGAGAGAAAGAGAGAGAGAGAGAGAGAGAGAGAGAGAGAGCGAGAGAGGGTGAGAGATGGCGAGAGAGAGAGAGAGAGAGAGAGAGAGAGAGAGAGCGAGAGAGAGAGAGAGAGAGAGAGAGAGAGAGAGAGAGAAAGAGCGAGAGAGAAAGAGAGAGAGAGAGAGAGAGAGAGAAAGAGAGAGCGAGAGAGAGCGAGAGCGGAATGGAAGTAAAGAGGGTCCATAATTAAGCGGAAGGAAGAATAAAGAGGTGACCGGGCGCGGGCGTAGAAGGAGGCCCACCTGCAGTGAAGGCGAAGGCATAGTCCTTCGGGGGCGTTCCTCCCTCGCCGTGCTCGTGCAGCTGAAGGTCAACGCAGGTAACAGCGGCGCCCTCCCCCACGCGGTTCCACCAGTGACCCAGCACCAGCCTGTAGTGATAAGGATAGAGATGGTGATAGTGATAAGGATAATGATGATGATGATGATAAGGATGATGATAATGGAGGGGATATAGCAATGATGATAATAACATGCTACTATTACTATTTCTAATAAAGGAGATATATAAAAGAAACAAAAACACTAAAAATAGTAAAACAACAACAACAACCATTCCATCATAAAACAAAAAAAAATACTTACCAAATTGAAACGATCAACCTCAATCATATCGCAACTCCCACACAGTTGCATATTCAACCTGTCAACCACTACACACCACCTACCACAATGATCAAAACTCCCTAACCACACACCTAGAGCACGTGGAAGGCTGGCAGACCACGCCCACCACGCCCATAGAGCCGTCATCGAGAAAAATGTGGTGGAAGACGTAGCGGTGCATCAGACGCCACTCCCGGAGCTTTCCTGAAGGAGACGGCGAAGGGGAGACCTTATAGAAGGGGGGGAGGGGGTAGTGGGGGGGGGTGTAGGGATGGGGTGTGGGGTTTAGGGGTGGGGTGTGTGGGGTGTAGGGGTGGGGTGTGTAGTGAAGGGGTGGGGTGTGGGGTGTAGGGGTGGGGTGTGGGGTGTGGGGTGTAGGTGTGGGGTGTAGGGGTGGGGTGTGGGGTGTAGGGGTGGGGTGTGGGGTGTAGGGGTGGGGTGTGGGGTTTAGGGGTGGGGTGAGGGGTGGGGTGGGGTGTGGGGTGTAGGGGTGTGGGGTTTAGGGGTGGGGTGTGGGGTGAAGGGGTGGGGTGTGGGGTGTGGGGTGTGGGGTGTAAGGGTGGGGTGTGGGGTGTAGGGATGTTTGTGCGGGGTGTAGGGGAGGGGAGAAGAGGTTGTGGGTGGGGTGATAATAATAGCAGTGATAATGAAAATAATTACAATTATCATTGCTGATATTAACAATGTTAATGATAATAATAACGATTATGATATTGATGATCATGATAATGATAATCATATGCAACATCAATAACAATAGCAGTAGTAATATTAACAAATATAATTATAATAATGATGATAACAGTAATGATGATCATGATAATGATAACGACGATAGTAATAATAATGAATATAATAATAATGATAAGGATGATAATGATAATGATGATGATAATGATAGTAATGATGATCATGATAATGATAACGACGATAGTAATAATAATGAATATAATAATAATGATAAGGATGATAATGATAATGATGATGATAATGATAGTAATGAGGATCATAATAATGATATTGATAACAATGATAATGATAATAATGATATCTATAATAATGATAATAATAATGATGATAATAAGGATCATCATGATAATCATAACGATAATGACAGTGATGATGAGGATAATGATTATAATAAAACCTAAAATGATGATGATGATAATTATATTACTAATGATAGTTATAATAATAATGATAATGATAATTATCATGATAATGATGATAATGATAATAATAATAAAGATGATAATGGTAACAAAATAATAATGATGATTATAACATTGATCACAATGATAATAATGATAATGATAACATTGATCACGATGATAATAATGATCATGCAAAGATCAATAGTAACATAATAATAAGAAAATGAATGAGAGTAATCACTCTGATGCTAACAAAGAGTAAAACAATTAATCCCGTCACGCCATTGTTTTTGCTTTCATAATCACCACTATCACCACAATAAAAGTCCATGACGAAAACTACCGTAGGAGTGATCTCTGAAGGATGGGAGGGAGAGGGCGTGAGTCTCTCCGTTGAGTGTTGCAGTGCCGTTGATGCGCCCCATCTGCTCGTAGTGGGTCTGGTGGTGCCTGGGGGAGGGCGGGGAGGTCATGCATGGTTTAAAGGGGGTAGGGAGAGGTGAGGTCATGAGAGGGGAGGGGAGGAGAGAGGGGTAAGGGAGGGGGAGAGGTCATGAGGGGGAGGGGAGGAGAGGGGCGGAGGGGGGAGAGGTCATGCGGAGGGGAGGGGAGGGAGGAGGGGGTAAGGGAGGGGGAGAGTGTCATGGGAGGGGGAGGGGAGGAGAGGGGTAAGGAGGGGGAGAGGTCATGGGAGGGGAGGGAAGGAGAGGGGTAGGGAGGGGGGGAGGTCATGTGAGGGGAGGGGAGGAGAGGGGTAAGGAGGGGGAGAGGTCATGGGAGGGGAGGGAAGGAGAGGGGTAAGGAGGGGGAGAGGTCATGGGAGGGGAGGGGAGGAGAGGGGTAAGGAGGGGGGAGGTCATGGGAGGGGAGGGTAGGAGAGGGGTAGGGAGGGAAGAGGACATGTCAGGGGAGGGGGTAGGGAGGGGGATAGGTCATGAGAGGAAGGGGAGGAGAGGGGTAGGGAGGGGAGATATCATCAAGTTATGAATGGGGAGGGGTAGGGGAGATCAGATTATAGGGGGAGGGGATTCGCTTTCAAAATGGGGAGGTATGAGGAAAACAGGAGGAGGGAAGGGGAGGAGGTCGTGTAAAAAAGGGGTAGGGACGGGAGAGGTCATCAGGCTAGGAGAGGGGAAGGGGGGCCTGGGGGGCTGGTTACGTTGTAAAGGTAGGGTGGTCGGGATGAAGCTCTTTTCAAAGGTCGGTCCTGTTATAAAGAAGTGGGGAGGGAGGTCATGTTAAAGAAGGAGGGGAGAGAGGTCATGTTATGAAGAAGAAGCGGGGAGAGAGGTCATGTTATAGAGGGAGGGGAGAGAGGTCATGCTATGAAGAAGAAGCGGGGAGAGAGGTCATGTAATAGAGGGAGGGGAGAGAGGTCATGCTATGAAGAAGAAGCGGGGAGAGAGGTCATGTTATATAGAGAGGGGAGAGAAGTCATGTTCAAGGGAAAGGGATGAAGTATTTCCCAATAGGGGGGAGGGGCATGTATCGTAAAGGGAGGGCGGGGGGGGGGGGGGGCACAAATGGATAGACTGACTAGGGAAGGGATAGATTGGGAGATACGTGTGGCGGAACAGTGAAACAAGAAAGCAATGGGTAGTGTTATGCTTAATATCTAGATAAAAATTAGTGAGCAAAACAAGAAAAGAAAAGAAAAGAGAGAAACAAAGAGAAAAGCTGGACACAAAAGAAAATCAGAACACAAGAGAGGATAGTGAGGAAATAGAGAGAAGAAAACATCGTTCCCACTCACCCCATATAAGGCAGTCATTAGCATTATGAATTTAATCATGATAAGATGTGCAGTTATGCGAACAAAACGATTATGTATGATTAGTGAGAGAAGACCAAGGGAGCTCTTAGTTCTCTTTACTGCTATTATTAATGCTGACAAATCTCCTCATTATGTTTCTTCTGTTTTTTAACAATAATGCCAAAATGATAATAGATTATGATGGTGATAGTAAGAGCGATAGCTATGAGATGAATAGGTATGGCAATATTAATCGGAATTAGGGCATATATATGATACATGACCGGTAGTACTAATATTCCTGTTATTGTACCATAATTAATATTATTGTTTACATTACCAGTATCATCCTATTTATCATTCTAACTATTCTATCCTAATTATCATTATAACTATTCTCATTATCATAAGCATCGTTAATATCATTAGAATAATAATTACTATGATTTGGATAATCATCATTATCATCATCGAAACTATCATAACAGTCAAGACCATCGTAACTACTGCCAGAAGAGAAAGACAACAGCCCGGAAGCGACACCTGGCGCCGCCCAAACTCACTCCTTGAGGCTGTCGAAATATTCCCTCGTCCAGGTCTCGAGCGCGAAGGCCTTGGCCATCGTCAGCACGTCCATGTCGGAGTCGTAGTCGAAGTGAGGCAAATCGGACGACCACAGCAGGTCCAGCTTCACGTCGAAAAGCTCTCCTTCGGGCTGGTCGTAGCGCCTGCGGGAACGACCACACGCGGGGGAGGTCGGGGGGAGGACTGCTGTGAATTGGCGTGTTCACACACACACACACATATATATATATATATATATATATATATATATATATATATATATATATATATATATATATATATATATATATATATATATATATATATATATATATATATATATATATATATATATATATATATATATATATATATATATATATATATATATATATATATATATATATATATATATATATACACACACTTACATACATATATACATACACTTACATACATATATCATAAGATTACTCATCAAACCAAAAATCCTTTTTATTCAGCAATAGTGAACCAACCAAGCGCCCTGCCATTAAAAAAAAAAAAAAAAGAAAAAAACACGCACTTTTCTTCCGTTATCTAATTCAATAACATAATAGTTTAATTACATAAGCATATCTTCTTCCTCGGCTCTACGGGTCCGACCCACGAGCGGCGGAATGTGGAACGGGTCCTCAGGTGTTTTTTGTACGTGGTTAAAAGGAGTCAGAGGAACGGTTAGTCTTGTAATGTATTTCAAACGGTTTGTTTTGTCGCTTTTTCCTTTCTAATATTGTTCTTGCAGTTGGTATTCGTTATCATTATCGTTTATCGTATTTAGGATCACCGTGATTATTATCATCTTTTTTTTCTATCATATCTTTCGATTAAAATCATTATCAGTATTTGTGTTATGGTGTGAAACGATCCTCATGATTTTTGTTGCTATGGTCATTATTGATGACCGTGGTAATCTTACAACATGAGAGTCATCCTTTGACAGATATTTCAAGAAAAAAATCAGCATTAACGCTCCCCAGAAATAGAATCTCCCTCTGGTGGCAACCCTAAACACAGAAACGGATCCAAAGAAAGCATCACTTCTCAAAGGCATCACATCGTTAAGTGGATCACCACGACACTGACCCCTGAATGAGTAAGCATCATCACCAATAACAGTGCCCTTGAACACCGCCGGTCCCTCACCTGAGCTTGCCATTGAACTTGAGTCTCCAGGTCTTCATGGGTGTCTCTGGCTCGATGGCGACGCCCCCCGCCTCGAACCGCTCCTCGTCCGCTTTTCCCCGGAAGGCGATGGTGTCGGGGTGGGAGGGCGCCACCAGGAGGCCAACTCCAGGAACCTGAGGGGGAAGGGGAGGCTCAGGGAAGGAGGAAGAAAGTGGAGGAGAAAAGGTCGGAGACAGGGAAGGTCGGAGACAGGGAAGGGGAAGGGGTAGGAAGCCACCAAGGGGGCAAC
>BOPN01012061.1:7500-13086 GCA_017312705.2 Penaeus japonicus | reverse complement strand
ATATATATGCATATATCTATATATCTATCTGTCTATCTATCTATCTATCTATCTATCTATATATATATATATATATATATTTATATATGTATATGTATCCATTGTAAACAAGCCATATACCCTGTTTGTGACATGGGGAAATATACGCTCTCTACTGCAGTTGTTTATTGGGTGGTCCGATACTACACAGAGCTGTGTGCTCTGCTGTCCTGTTCTGATCACTCCTGTCTTCCTTCTCTCTCTCTCTCCGAATCGGTTCACTATTAGCATGGTCATACAGGCAACTTGAAGATAACTTTCATCGCCCTAGTGCTTCCGGCCCGCAAACACAGCTGCAACTAGGGGTCAGGTGCAGCTGGAGGAAGAAGGGGATACATGAAGCAGGATATCTCAGGTCATGAGTGAATGCCTGCTAAAGAATATTAATAAAGCTTAATCGGTGCCTTAGATCACTCAGACCACACTTCTAACTAACTAACCAGGCTCAAACTACTAAAAGCTAAAGTCTCCACCCTACATAGGGTTCCTGGTCATTGGAGGCGATTTGCACCAGACTTCGCAGGTAGCTATGACGTTCGACCAAGTTACAAACTCTTTCCATGAGGCTGTGCGGCAGCTCTCTTGGGCCCTAAGCAGTGGCCCCATCAAATACATAACATACTATGTGAGAAATAGATCATACATGGGAAATAATAGGCACGAAGAATAGCCTCTTGACAAACATAAAAATGAGCAACTCCAGTAAACAGATGGCCCCAATAGCATGCATATAATTCACGACAGTAAATACAGGTTAACTCTGAGTGTAGGTAGACATTGCATTGAGGAAGTATTAAAAGTGAAGGCGTGATTGTTTAGGCCAATGAGAGGGCAGCACCATCACGTGAAGATGTGTTGTCAGTGAAATTAAAACGCTTCAAATTAGCAAAGGCTGTAAGAACTTGTTAATTACTGAAAGAGCACAAGGAAACTGAGATTTAGTAGAATGTCGGAGGATCGGAACCTATCTCAGAACAAGATCTCAGGTGGGAGTATGACAGCGACTAGCCTCTAGGGCACGCAAATCCATTATCACTACCGACATAGAGTCAAATGCTCTTATTCTGTGACTGTGCATCTAAATGTGCAGCTTACCAAGGAGTTTTCGACTGTAGGAGAGGGTGACTGAACAATGTGTGTGCACCTTGCATAGCTTCCTTACCATAGATTCTTGGCTACACGAGACGGGGACTGAACAACATGGGTGCCACTTGCACAGCTTCTTTACCATGAATTCTCGGCTGCAGGAGGAGACTGAACAACGTGGTTGCACCTGGCATGGCTTCCTGGACAGCATGTGTGCATCTTGCTCAACTTCTTGAACATGCGTGCATCTTGCACAGCTTCCTGAACAACATGCATGTGTCTTGCGCGACTTCATGAATATCATGTGTGCATCTTTCATGGCTGCCTTGACAGCATAACAGTGTTTTTCTTTAATGAACAATGGACAACAACATGAAATACCTCATGTATCTTTAATTGCACCTTTTGCAACTGCCGAGAGGAAAGCATACATAAGAGGATTCAAAACTAGTGCAAGTTATATAGATGCAGGATCACAAGATGCCTATAGCAATGACACATGCTAATGAGAAAGTGAAAGAACAAAAAGAACAGCATTTAATGAGAAGCAATTAGATAAATTAATGGATAGAGAACTCGCAGGGTTGTTTATAAAAAAGGAAAGCACAGTAGCAATTTCCGCACGATCAAGTCATGAGAAAGGAAGGGAGGGAGGTACTGGCAGCCCTCAGTCGTGAGTTCTTTGGAAAGGAAGTGATGGATATGATGCATAGAAAAAACATAGATGTGCTGCGAGTGCAAGAGACAAGGTGCAAGGTTATAAAGGCATAAGGAATGGGAAGTGGGTACAAATTGTACAACGCAGGGAGACAGCAAAAGGAATGGGGTAGTAATAGTCCTGAGCTCAGAGATAAAGGATGAGGTTTTGTAAGTGAATAGAGAGTCTAATGGGCCAATGTGGATGAAAATGGATGTGGACAAAGTGACTGCAAATATGATCTGTGCATATGCACCGCAAATGGATCGTGATGAGACAGAGAAAGATAACCACTAGAACATGCTGGGGAGTGCGATGGGGATTCCGGAGGCAGAAACTGTATGGGTCGGAGCAGACCCTAAATGGTCATGCAGGAGAAAGAAATGGACGTACACCAGAGGTCATGGATATGGAGTAGGAGTGAGGAACGAGAAGGGGAACAGAAAAGTAGACTTCACCATTGCCTAAATGGTAACAAGGAGGACAACCTACACCAGTAGGGGATTACACACGCAGTTGGATGATATCTTGTGCAGGAGAAAAGAGTTACAGAATTTATAAGACTGTAAGGAGCAGTAGCTAAAGAGCATAAGGTGGTGGTGTGTAGGGCGGCATTTCAAACAAACGGAAAACGAAGCACTGAAAACGTCCCAGTGGAAGTTGAATGAATTTGGAGGCAGGAGACATAGCGTTGGAGCGAAGAGGTACACTAAAATGAGACAAAAAGAATGAGTAAGATCTAAAAAGGTGTGATGAGATGATAGCGAGGTGAAGGACAGTGAGGGACAGGTGCTAACAGATAAAAGGGATATAAGGGGGAAATAAAAGTCTATTTTGAACAGGTGGTGAATGTGGAAAATGAGAGAATAGTGAGAGTAGCGCAACAGAGAGAGAGGAGACACAAGTAGAGTGTATAAGTGAGGAAGAAGTTGTGAATGCTATGAAAAGGGGGAAGGTGGTTGCCCCCGACGACATCCAGGTGGAAGTGAGAGAGTATTTGGGTAGAGCGTCCTTAAAAGCTATATTCAGACAGATCATGCAGATGGAGCCGATGCCGGAAGAGTGGCGAAGCAGCACATTGATCCCAATTTTCAAAAACAAAGGAGAGATCTAAGAGTGCAGGAACTACCGAAGAATAAAGCTGACATTGCTCACTTTCCAGGTGTGAGAGAGGGTTATTAAGAACAGATTGAGAGTGAAGGTTCCCATATCAGGACAGCAGTTTGGCTTCATAATTGGACGAAGCACAACGGATGCTATATTCGCCCAGAAGTGTAGAGGTGAGAGACTTTCACTGTATTCTCATTGATTTTAAAAAAGGCATGAGACCAATAGAGGTGAACGATAAGTACGTCAGACAAGGTCAAACGAAGTTGAGATATGCAGTAGGAAGCACAGAAAACTTCGAAATGAGGGTAGAGCTCCGCCAGAGTTCAACACTAACCTATTTCCTGTTTACAATTGTTATATATTGCATAATAGAGCAACTCGGGAGGGATATGCTATTTGCGAATGATGTACTGTGTGGAGAGACGAGAGAAGGGGTTAAGGAGAGGCTAAAAGAATGGCAGAGATCGACGCAAGACCGGGCAGTACGTTTCAGTAGGCAGAGAACAGAGTACCTGTGCACGAACAGCCCAGCTGGAGAGGTGAAGGAGAGAAGGATATGTGGGAACATGGTGAGACGATTCTGTGTCGGATCACAGAAGAAAGGAAGACCTAAAGGGAGGTGGAAAGACTGTATGAAAGAATGCCAAAGGACGATGGGGCTGAGCGAGGAGGAAGTACAAGAAACAATTGCAGGAGGACCATCCGCGTCGGCGAAACCTCCTAGTTGAATGAAAGCCTGAAAGCCAGTCTTGTCTTCCACATCTGGTGTGTATTCAATAGTTCATATTTTAATGATTCTCATGAAGTTCTGGGCTATGGTACTAGTTGGACTGCAGTATCATGTGGAGTTTTTAAAACTTCCTGTATGAGAAGCAAGCAATGCCATGACCGATGACTTTTTTTTGGCCAGTCCACGCATAATTTCCTTACCTGGTACTTTTTCCTGTTTTCAGCCCAAGATATTGATCTTTTCTTCCATTGTCTTGCGTGCACAAGGTATCTAGAAAGATGAATGAAGTCTGAAATACTCATTATTATAGGGGAAATCACTACTGTGGGTGGAAAATTTCTTTATTATTTTCTCTTAGTCAGACGTAAGACCACTAAATGATTATGATTTTGAATTTCATCACACTTTAAAGGCTGATCCCTTATTCTCCCCTAAAATAACCGAGTTATTCTGGCATCCCAACAACACAACAGTTTTTCCTTAATAGTTCTAGTCGATCTGCAAACAGTGTGAAATTTTATTTCTGTCATCTCGAAGTGTCAGTGTCAGTTCTGCAGAAATCTTTCATTCCAGCATTCCATGGGAGTGTAGGACTTTCCATGTTTTCAAAGAAATTGCGAGAGACTGTGTTTTGATATTATTGGGGTGTGATTGGCGGAGGCATTTCAAAAGCGTACTTCACATTGGCTGGCCAGGAGAATGACGTTCCTTTTGAGTTGTTTCTTGGATCGCTATGCACTGAGAGTCACAGCGACTGCGATCGCAAACTGCGCTCGAGTGGACCCGTGACGGTTTCCTTGGATCCGGCCCCCGGATTGGTTTCTCTTCTGTTCACAAACCGAATCCCAAGGACCTCAGATTTTCCGCGAAATCTTTCTATCTCCGTCACTTTTTTCGGAAAAAAAATGTTAAGAATTCAAAAAAGTATAAATAAATCTGGAGCTTTACGATCTCCATTAGGCAAGAATAAAAGAGTGAGGGTTTAAAATATCTACTCACAATAAAAAGCATAGGTGCATACAGCCAAAATAGAGAAGGAGAACAATAAAGATAAATATATTTATAGATATAACAAAGTGTAAAACTAAATCATTGACCCGTAACCGAAGCAACTAGACAATCTGCCTGTTTAATGTTCAGCATTCATTTCGAAAAATAAACAAAATGTACGATCACAGACTCACACAGGGAATGTAATTTTTTAGCTTCACAAAGGGTGTTCTGTAGACATGTTGATCATCGTATTTCAAAAGAAAAAAGCAATGCAGCTTCTGTTTCATTTTTAACGATTAACCGCTGGTGTCACCTGGTCACCCTGTCACCCTGTCACCCTGTCACCCTACCACCATCAACATCAGCATCAGGTCGTTATCACACCCGCATGTATATAAAAATGTATATTTATACAAATACATATGTGCGTATATCAATATGAATATTATAATATGAATATTATGATATGAATATATATAATATGAATATATATATGAATATATATATATATATATATATATACACACACACACACACACACACACACACACACACACACACACACACACACACACACACACACACACATATATATATATATCAAAATATATGGGTCCAAATAAAGAGACTACCAAATGTCTCGCCGGATACTTCTATCCGAACCAGATCATTAATCAGATGCTATTGGTCGCCATAAGGTGAATTTCGAGAGGACTTCGCTGTAGGATGATATCAAGTTCGTGATACAGTTAAGCGAACCAGATAAGAAATGAACAAGTTGAAGAAGAGAATGAACTCATTCTTACTTGATAAGAATGAGAAAAATCACGAACTTATTGAATTCGTTGGAGTTGAAATAATATAAGTCTCAAAAACACGAGAAGAGCTAAATGCTAAATCAATGAATGGCCTTTGTGATCGCTTACTATAG
>BOPN01012061.1:0-2500 GCA_017312705.2 Penaeus japonicus | reverse complement strand
CCGCCTCAGGGTCCAGACGACCCAGAGCTTTCGTCAGAGAGTTAAGGACCTACATGGAGACCGTACAAGCACGACTTTCCAGAACAACCGGCAAAAGCAGCATCTACGTGCCGCGAGACTTGCAGGACTTCTCACACGTACTACCGATTGCATCCCAACACAACAACGCATTGGTCAATTAGAGAGCACCAGCAGCCAATGCAATCGCATACCTCATTTTGCTCAGATTGTTCAAAATGGGGTCATGGACCACGGGCATATTCTCGTGACATGCATCGTTGCAGGTATTGGGTTGGTGCACACAGAAACTCATTGTGTGCCGAGAAGATAACTGAGGGAAAAACTGTTACAAGATAATGTGTACTGCCGAAATGCACACAATGCAAATTCCTCATTGTGCGCATACTTCCCGAAACACAAGAAAAATAAAATGCAGAAAAAGTTCACCTTGTCTCAATGATGAGACCGACTCCCCAAACTAACTAGGGGGGCAAATGTGGCTATACAGGATACCCCCCATACTTTGTCCCTTCAGTGCCAGCAGTGGCACCATACCACTTGCAACTACAGAAGCAACACCACCTGCAGTAACATATCCAGTAACAACATCAATTATAGTTGCAACTGCAGTATCAACTGCAGTAGTAGTACCAGCTGCAGGACCAACTTCCGGATCAGCACCAGCTTCAGTACCTACTTCAGTAGCAGCACCAGCTCCAGCTCCTCCCATACAGCGACAGGCCACACAAGATTCACTCACGGAGACCTGCTCCAAGATCGCACAAATGAT
This sequence comes from Penaeus japonicus, assembly GCA_017312705.2. Taxonomy (NCBI): domain Eukaryota; kingdom Metazoa; phylum Arthropoda; class Malacostraca; order Decapoda; family Penaeidae; genus Penaeus; species Penaeus japonicus. The sequence goes on along the minus strand of BOPN01012061.1, from coordinate 1,710 downwards.
GGCCGTGATGCAACAACAAATTCCATTCGTCTACACTCCACCCTTTAAGTATGTATACAGTCAGTGTTTTACTGTGGCCCTCATAAATCCCTGTAAGCTCATTCAGTTTGAGTAGACGTTGTCACCTTTCCCAGGAGTTTTGCAGGGCATGTGCATTATTCTGTAAATAAACTTTTCAATCAATCAATCTCTATGGTCTCTTGGCGCTTGAGCACTGCCTCTTTCCGCACGTAGCAGGCCAGGCTCCAAGGCTGATACCTATTGCCAGAGTTCTGGCAGTTATGTGACTCTTTGTGAGCCTTGCGACACATTCAAGTGCTGTGGGGTTTACTACTAGTGCCACAGTTCGGCATGACCCTACACTTGTTGGTGCCCGAACCGCTACCACTTAAAGCACCGGAGCGGATCTGCCACATACATTCTTAGGTTGTATGTGCCCCGGTTGCCGCACCTTAGTTTTGCCCCCAAGACCCTGGAAAGATTCCAGAGTGACAGCCACATTCATGTCTATGCGTGAGGCGTCAATAGGTTTGTCAGTATGAGTGTTTTTAAAGTTACTATCTGTATTAGGAGCACTTAATTCACCCTTTTACGCCCCCACCCTCCATGGAGTCCAACAAGAGGAAGCTGAACGTCAGAAAGTATCCCTCTAACAGCCACGGGGGTAATCAGAGAGTATATGTGGCCACGACCGTATGTTGAAGGAAGTTGCGGTTCTGTGCGATGCCGATGAGGCAGTGACCTCCAGAGCTCAGAAGGCCAGCTGATTGACCTGACTGCTGGAAGTTTTGACATCTTCGCATACATGTATTGAATTAGTAATATGCCCTTCATCAATTTCGAATTTAAGTCTGTGAATAAGCGGTACTATGAGGATATAAAAATATTGATGTTCAGATTCGGTTTGCCTCCCGCATTAGATATACCTGAAAACTCTTCGCATTTGAATTTACACCGACTACCTTATGTCAACAAGACGTACTGGGTGAGAGTGATATGAAACTGAAAGAAAATATATGTTTTTTCTAACCTGATTACATACATTAGAATTCTTATGGCTCGTTCTGAATTTTATTATCCCTGTGATTATGCCATCAGTCCACTTTCTCTTCACATATTTGCATGTATTTTGTACTCTTTATATTTGTTGAAAACATCCACTGAATATACCTTGTGTAAGAAACACTCCCGGGCTTTCACCTGGCATCGCACAGAAAGCAAAGGCAGGAATCTAATAGCATGGACGAATGTCGGTACAAGAGGGAGGACGGAGGAGGAGGCGAGCTGCGTGACGACTCTAGTGGGGCAATTACAACAGCCGAGCGTCCATTACGACATTGCAATTTACATCTGCAATCATGACTGACGCGTGGTATTTGCAAGACATAGTAGTTGATGGTTTCTCTATACAGTGGCAACCTATGGGATCATAGGTTGTATGTGTGTGTGTGTGTGTGTGTGTGTGTGTCTGTGTGTGTCTGTGTTTGTCATGGTTGTGCAAAAAAGGCCATGCCTTCAGTGCGGCAAATCCAAGCCTTGAAATCTATTAATCTAGCTCCCCATGATATATATGCATATATGGTTGTATACACACACACACACACACACACACACACACACACACACACACACACACATATATATATATATATATATGTATATATATATATATATATATATATATATATATATATATATATGTATACATAT
>BOPN01012058.1:0-5000 GCA_017312705.2 Penaeus japonicus | reverse complement strand
CACTACGAGATTGGGAAATTTCTGAAAAGACACGGGAATAATTCAGAAACGGCACTAAGAGATGTTGAAAACGACTTAGGAATGTTCTAGATAGGACACGGATGTTTCAGATAGGATACAGGCAAATTTCAGAAGAAATTTTAAAAAGGACACTGAGGGATTTTAAACAGGATACGAGATCTTTCAAAAGGTTTTGGGATTTTTCACATAGGACACTGTAATATTTTAAAAAAAGGACACTTAGATCTTTCAGTAAAGGAGACTAAGACATTCCAAGCGAAGGGAAAAAAGCAATGCTCAAATCCATAACACTAACACATTGTGAATAGATATTACTATTGATAAAGTGTTGAACCAATTGTGATAACAGTGTTAAAATTGATGATTATGAGAAAACAAATATTCAGGGTAACAGGAATAATTTTAATGGTAATAGTTTTCATTGTCAACACTGTTATTTTTGTTCGTACAGCTATAAGTACACAGTTTATTTTGCGGCGTATTTTGAAATGAACACTAGAAACATTACAATATGCACAAATAACCTAAAACCCTATTTATGTAGAGCCCAAAACTCGCTCTCATACACCACACAACATTTTTGCAACAGCAACAACAGCATGAGACAAGGGGAAGCGGCAGTACAAGAGGATGCTAATGACAATGGTAACTTGTATAGTAGTTTAACAAGCTTAATACCTCTCCTTGTCACTTGGCATATAATTAGCATAGCTAAGAAACGACCAGAGTGCTATAAGGTGAGAGGACCCAAGGCTTCCGGTCCCCTGAGTGTGCAGAACAAGATGGAAGATGTAGTGGGAATTTCCGTCAGATATATTGGCAGAAAGCCCAGCCAGCACTTCGTATGACTTTGATTAGGAGAATGATGGTCATTAAAAGTATCAAATAAAGGTCAGAGAGTTTAATTACAGGAGCTCTCTGGTCAGGTGATTGCGATACGTGTTTTTCTTTTTTTCTTTCTTTCTTTTTTTATTTTGTTAAGAGTTACTATCATTTTATGATGAACTTTATGGATTTCGCCTGATAAACATATGGATTAGACCAGTTATCATGAATAAGCGAAGTTAAAAATCCACCCGAAAAAGTAGTACCGAAAGAAACCAACTTCAGCAAGAAATAAAAAATGACATATCTCCATTTTTTTCAGCAACTTCAAGAAATCCTCAATCGTTCGTGCTTTACTTTCCTTGCTTCCTCTATAGAGTACTCGCGACTTCGCTCTTGGAATCAAACGTTCGGATAAAGTCCTATGATTGGCATTATATCGTGGATGTTCTGTCGGTTCAAGGAGGCTTCAGACCAACTGCTAGAGGCCTATTATCCGCTGATTAATCAATTAATTACTTTATTATTATTATTTTTTCACTAGGTCATCCTCTGTATCTCTCTGTCTGTGTGTTTTGCATTTCTCTTTGTCTGCTTCTAGCCATTTCTCTTTCGCTGCATTCTTCTCTCTCTTCTCTTTCTTTTTCGTTCTTTATATCTCTTTCTCACCCACTCTCGCTCTCTCTCTCTCTCTCCCTCTCCCCCATTTCTCTCATTCTCTCTTACTCCCTTCTTTTTTTTCTCTCTCTCTCTCACCCCCCACTCACTCTCCCTCCCCCTCCCTCCCTCCCTCTCTATCTACCCCCCCATCCCCCATCCCCCATCCCACACTCCCTCTTTATATCTCCCTCCGGTTACCTCGATGAAGATAATCCAAAACTCATCATTTATAACCAACTCGTCGAAGATATAACGACATATGGTTAGCGAGAGACAGAGAGATCAGGAATGGAGAGAGAGAGACGAGGAATATTTCAAAATGTCATTAAACGGAATAGCATTTGATTTTATGCACTCTAATGTCTTTCATACTTAGATTATATAAAGGTCACATCCATATTTTTAATGATGTTCTTTTGCTTCTTATTTTTCTTCTTTTTGTTATTCATATTGTTAGAATTATTGTTATTGTTATCTTTATCACCATCATCATTATTCTTATAACTATTGTTAGCATCATTAACATTGTTATTGTTATTATTAATATTACTATAATCTATATCATAGTTATGATTATTATTATCATTGTTATGATCGTTATCGCTGTTATTATTGTTATCATCATCATCATCACCACCATCATCATCATTATCATCATCATTATCATAGTTGTTATTATTTTTCTTCCTCTTTTAAGAATTATTGATATCAGTATTATAATTTTTATCATTATAATGATTATCATGATTATTAATATCACAGTTGTTTTTATCACTGATATTATTAATGTCGTTATCATTATAATTTTATTATCATTATTATCATCATTATTGTAATTGTTATCATTATCATTTTTATTTTCATCATGATCATCATCATTATTAATATCATCATTATCATTATCATCATCATTTTCATTATTGATAATAATGATAATATTGATGTTAATGATAATGAATATTGTAAGAATTATAAAGATAATGATAATAAATATAAAGAATATAATAATGATTATAATAATAATCATAACAATGATTATATCAATAGCCATAATAATAACAATAATAACAATGATCATGATTATAGTAATGGTAGTACAATAATGGTAATAATGATAATAATAAAAAATAGTAATAATAATAATGATAATGACAATAATAGTAATGATAATAATGCTAGTGATATTAATTAAAATTAATGATGATTGTAACAACACTAATAGCAATACTAATGCTAATGATGAAAACTATAATATTGATAATGATGAAGATAATGATAAGGATGATGATGATGATCATAATGATAATGATAATAAAGATAACAATAATGATAATATTACTGACGACAATGATAACGATAAGAACAATAATAACGATGATAATAATGATAATAACAATAATAAGGATAATTGTTTGCTTTTATCAATCTATTACGCTCAGGGAACGGCAGACCTGGTATATGAAAAGTTATTTAATTCATACAAGTGACTCGTGACTCGCAAGACACGTATGTATAATGTATAATGTATAATATATAATGTGCACTTAACATCCACCATGGTAACAGTGTTTCATGAGAATTAAATCTAAGTGTTTGTCACAAAGCAGGTATTTGCACACGTCTATATATGGACTGACTGTAACAATGGTGTATTCTTGGTAATACTATTGAAGACTGTTGGCACTGTGTGTGTTGCACAATTTACAGAAGGAGTATTGAAGCACATCCCTTGCCACACTAGTCTGTCTGTATCTTAGCCTGAGACGGTCACGCACCACGTTATGTTTACGAACTATCAGGCCCCGTCGTTGGTACTTGTGTGCACGAGAATTGCAATTGTCATCGTGCTTTCGGTTACACTTTGAGCCCGTTCAGCATTCCTGCGATGGAGGATGGGGAAAAGCGTAGCAGTCTGGATTTTCTTTTTTTTGTAGTGGGAAAGGTACCCGGATGTAACATCAACAGCTGGAGAAGCCAGTCCACAGGCAATCCTTCCGAGGTGGGGTTCTGATATGACCACATGAGAAGGGATCCATAAGTAGTGCACGAAACGTAAATTTCCGAGAGCTGTGGCTAACCGACACAATATTTGATTGGCTAAATTTGGGGATTCAGACCTGGGAGAGGACGAGTCACGCAGGGCAAACTGCGAGTCACAAAATATTAGACCATTATTTCTTGTTTGTGTTAGAAGAGCGACGGCATCTCGCAGGGAGGGGAGATTCACTCCGGCAATGGCTTCCAGGGATAGTTGTTTATGGATGATGATTATAGTGATAACAACAATATGAATGATACTGATAATGATACTGATCATGATTATAACGATGATATTCAAAATCACAATCATAATCCTCATCGTAAGAAGAAAAGGTAGTGATAGCAAAGAAAAAAGAAAAAAAAATCAAAATCATTATAAATGTTTTTGTTAGTATCATCATTACTGATATCATCACTCATATTTTCGAACAATATAACTACTATCCAGAATTATTGAATTTCCTCTCCTACCACATGGTTACTAGAAAAATGGAATTCCTATTACCACTCCTATCAAATTTCTCATCAGAATTTGACACTGCTCAGAGGAATGAAGTGCGTGGAGCCTTGCATTGGAAAAAGTATGTCTGTTTCGCGCTCTGACCTGAATGATGGCGTTTCAATTATAAACGCTTTTGGCCTTTGAGATGAAGAGTGTATAATGCCATGCATAAGTGTGTAGAACAGGTGCCTGATGAAGTATGTGGCATCACATTATACAGTCGTGTTGTTGTTGTTGTTGATGTTGCTTATGTTACAGATCCTGAATCTTATGCCAGTTGCAAAAGCTGGATATTGAAGTCTTGCTCGTGCATACATTTCGTTCTTCTCGTCTTCTCGTTGTATCTGATGACGGATGTTCCGATCTGCATGATAACTCCGTTTCTAGATTCATATTACGCAATGCATGACACTTATTACAAGAGCGATGCATTGCCAGGTCGTATGATTATGTACAGCATCCCACTACTCATGTTTCACGACGTTCTATGATCAGCATGTCAGTGATTAACCTTTCACGGTATATACTAACAGAGTGCCAGCAAAGGGCTCAATTACACAACGCGGCACCATTGCTAGAGCTCTGACAAAGCTTTGCAGCACAATAAGATCTGACAAACGATACCTGCGCTTTAGTCATCGAGTCAGAGGTACGTGATCTATTGGGTCTTTGTGTGGGTGTGTTTCCAGGCAGAACGTGGTTGATCTTCTCGCTGTTGGGAAGTCGAGTGCCACGCAACCTTGCAACTCCCTCGCTCTCATGGCGGAGGTCTTTATCCTTTCAGCGAGTGGCACTCTTCCGCGCTCCGTCCATGGTAGCAGTGATTGCTCTTTATTTTCACAATCGGGATATTATATGTACACATATATATGTATATGTATGTACACACACACACACACACACACACACACACACACACACACACACACACACACACACACACACACACACA
>BOPN01012057.1:10000-13099 GCA_017312705.2 Penaeus japonicus | reverse complement strand
TGTGTGTGTGTGTGTGTGTGTGTGTGTGTCTGGTTTGTAAATTCATATTTGTCTTATCTTTATCTCTATAGTGTAGGCAAGGAATAATTCTGGTGAGATACCACTATTAAAGACAAACACGCACATGCCACACACTCTATGGAATGCTTATATGTTTATATATACATACATAGATACACACATAAACTTTAAAACCTGTACTCTAACGCTTGCATCTAAAAAACACGAATAATGTGCACACATTCACACTTACAAATAATGTCTACACACTTACACATATACATAACACACCAGGTGTACACGCATATGAACATGTACATACATATGCACTCGCAATGACATTACCAGGCATTATAATGTTCACATCATTCTAGAGAGAAATGGGCGATTTAAAGGTGTTTGTAGAAGGGGTTAGTTACACGGAAGTGAATAAAGATAGATTGGGGAACGATAAGAATGGGCTGAGAGATGACGGGAAATTTTGAAAGGACCGTTCGTTTTGGCAAGATTTCGGCGGGCTATTGCATAACTAGTAGCTATACACTAATTGGCACCTGGACTACCTATACAGCGGCGTCGGCTTGCGTAAGCGTTGACTTCGTTTGAATTTGCCTGTCATTGATGTATAGTTCGTCTGGTGGGAAAAATCTGTAAAATGAAAATTATTGAAAGGAAAATCTTTCTCATTTTATGTTACTATCTTTAGTATATATATATATATATATATATATATATATATATATATATTTGTATACATTTATATACATATATATATATATATATATATATATATATAAATATATTTATATATATCTGTGTGTGTGTGCGTATGCGCGCGCACACACACACACATATGAATATACATATACATTATATATATATATATATATATATATATATATATATATATATATATATATATATATATACACTCATGTATGTATGTATGAATATGTGTATATATGCATGCCTGTGATGGATGTCTTAGTCTGTTGCAACGAATAACCCACATAAAATAGGTATGTGATACCAGACACAGGGCTTATACAAGTCAGGTTTATTCCATGACGCAGATAGTCTGACGTCTTCTTACATGATATATAACATACTCTACAGCACAATTATTACAGTAATAAACAATATCACAGGACGTATGAGCAGGCGGAGAAATCAGGTGTCAGCGGTAGCGCAGTTGATCCCGGTCTGTATGTATGTTCCAGACATCCTGGTTATATGGAAGGGTTTCCTAGCAGTGGTTACGCAGGAAGATAGTCTGGAATGTAGGGGCGTGGCAGTCAAAAGTACTTACCTCTTTTGAGGGTCAACGTAATGGGGGAGGCAACTTTATGTGAATTACCCGTTTATCAAATTTGACCCGACCTGACCCGACGATTGCCTTACTAGCTAGAGTGTGATTCGTGTAATCTTTGTATAAAGATCTATTGGTGTATTTAATATTATATATAAACATACAATATAATCCTCATAATACGAATAAGGGTGCCAATAAGGGTCCCTCCCTGTGAAGGTCAGTGAGCATCTGTAGAGTAAGGTCATCCCCTGAAGGCAAATTCCCACTTGTAATAATGGTCTTCGGGTGAAACTGAGCCTGTGAGACGCCTCAGTGGGATCTTCTGTGGTATTTCATTATAAAGATTACTATGAATAATCATTATAAAGGAAAGTACAAATATTTGGCCAGCAAAAGATTCAGTAAGAGGGTAAAATGAAAGGGGATATTGCAGTAAAATATAGAAAAGTATAAAGTTAAGTAGAAGAACCACAGCCCATTTTCAGTCTTGACTAATTATTGACAGTATAGCTCGATAATGAGTTTTTATCTCCTATGCCAGTCTCTGAGCTGGAGCTGTCGGCATTTTGGTTATGTCCCTTTTCATAAATAAATGCCAGAGGATGAGTCAAGGGAAACGCCACGAAGTACGGCAGAACAATGAATGTATAAAAAAAAAAGCCGCGGGAGGCCATGACGTCCTTCGTATAGCACACGAAATCGTGTAAAATACGTAATAAAACTGTAAAAACGTGATGTATCAAACAATTAGAAGACAGTGCAGAAATATTACAAGATAAGCAAAACCACAAAATTAACACTTCAATTTTACGGATACAGATATGAAAATCCAAACACGCAAGACTACCATACAGTCAGCAAGTGTATTCCGAATCATAGTCACTCATTTGGAATGCAGGCCTATTTATGTTTGTTTTCATTAAAGGGTAATTCGACCTCGCCCCCCCCCCCCCTTATTGGTCACATAAGCACCCATGCAGGCAAAAACACGCAGACACATACAGATGTCGTATTCATATACACAGGCTCATATATGCATTACCAGATACCTGCAATAAAAAAATACAACTACTCATACACACGTGCGCAAACAAAACATACACGTACCTCACAGCACTATATGCACGGATCATCCAAAGGGGGGAGGGGGGATCGCCTAGTATGTCACGCTGCAATATGTATTCACGAATGTATGTAAATGTATACGATCCTAGAAAAGAAGTTTCTTATCAATTTACGTTTAAGAGCAGATATACATGATCTATTCTCATATGTCAAGCATTCATGTTTATGAGTCTTCTCATTTTTATTAATTCGTTCATGGAATTTTCCAAAAATGTCACGACTTGCACATGACATCGAACGCTCGATATAACCCAAGAATTCAAATGGACCAGCGCGTGCATGTTAACAAGAAAGGTAATCATAATATAACCCTATGAAGAATTTCCTCAATAAACAACGCCTATAAATGTGACATACACGCTACCCAAATGAAAATACCCAATTACTAGTATTGTGAGGGAACATTCATGTATGAATAAAAGTTTCAGGCTCACTGTAAGCTGAACAGTGATTGTGGTAATTCTACTTTATAAGCCGGAGGTACAAAGCAGGCAGGGAATTTCATGCCTGTTTACCCCGGGATCATTAGACAGAATTGAGCGTCGTACTTTGTCAATTAGTCTAGGATGCTGAAACTTTTTTGAGTGTATAAGGGTTGGAGTGTAGTACATAGGTATCTCGCTCCCTCTCTCTCTCGTACTCTATCAAACACTATCCATTTA
>BOPN01012057.1:5000-7500 GCA_017312705.2 Penaeus japonicus | reverse complement strand
ATATATATATATATATATATATTTGTTGGAAGTCGCCATCCGCAATAAAAACGAAATTGACTTCATAATCACCAATAGGCGCGACATTGTACAGGACGTAAGCGTTATCAATAAAATAAATGTCGGTAGCGACCATAGACTGGTTAAATTACGAGTCGAGTTTAATTACAGATAAGAAGGGAACGAAATAAGTTCATAGAGAAATCTCTCGTTAATCTAATTAACATTTAGAGCATCTTAACATCCGAAACAATTACTCAGCTTTCGAAGATCTTGACATAGACCAAATGAACGACCAATTCAGTGAGATATTAAAGGAAGCTGCACTTGAAATAGGCGGTAAAGACAAAAAAGAAAAGTTCAAGAAGATTTAGGTAGAGAGAAATAAGTTTATGAAACAGCGTAGGGACATGAAAATAACATCAATCTGAGACAAAATAGAATCAGCAGAGCTGACTAAGACGATAAACAAGAAGAAAGAAATACGCAAATTTAACATACGAAAAATAAATGACGCTCTGCTTTCCGGCACCAGCCTTAAGGCAACATAGAGGAATAGGGAAAAAACAAAATGTCTACAGTAAAGAAACCAAATCTAGAGGTGACATACAATAAAAATGAAATTATCAGATAGAAGACTTCTATTACGATTTATACCACTTAAACGATCAACCACGTATGGAGACAAACACCACAATTGGAGACATTTCAAACATTGCAGTAGAGGAAGTAAAAAGGGCATTAAAAGGCATGAAAAGAGGGAAAAAAAACAGATGATGGCATTAGTGTAGATCTTATTCAAGATGCAGGAGAGATTGCAGCAGTAAAACTGGCCAATCTTTTTAACAATGTCTAAGCGTCGGTAAAACTCCGAAATCCGGGAAAAACGCAATAATGAGTAATCTATAAACTATTTACAAAAATCATCACAGCCCGCATCACCGATACATTAGATTCAAAACAACCCAGGGAACAGGCAGGCTTCCGCAACGGATTCTCAGCTACAGACCATATTCACATACTAAAGTAAATAAGTGAGAAAGCAAACAAATATAGGAAGCCCCTATGTATGACATTCGTAGATTATGAAAAGGTATTCGACTCGGTACAGATAGCGGCAGTACCAGATGCAGTTCGTAAACAAAGAGTAGAGGAAATATATTGCAGATAATTAGAGGATATACATTGAGATGGTACAGCGACCATCAAAATGCCCGCAGAAACCAATAAAATAGGATGTTAGGCGCCCTTAGGGCGACACCATCTCACTGAAGCTGTTTAGAGCTTGCTTAGTAATCTATAGACTGTTCACAAAAATCATCACAGCCCGTATCACCGATACATTAGATTCAAAACAACCCAGGGAACAGGCAGGGTTCCGCAGCGGATTCTCAACTACAGATCATATCCACACACTAGCCCAAATAAAAGAGAAAACAAATGAATATAGGAAGCCTCTGTGTATGGCATTCGTAGATTATGAAAAGGCATTCGATTCGGTACAGATATCTGCAGTACTAGATACAAGGAGTAGAGGAAATATATTGCAGATTATTAGAGGATATAGATAAAGATGGTACAGCGACCATCAAAATCCATGCAGAAACCAATAAAATACCAATAATAAAGGGTGTTAGGCAGGGCGACACCATCTCACCGAAGCTGTTTACAGCTTGCTTGGAGGAAGTATTCAAGAGATTAGATTGGAAGGAGAAAGGGATTAAAATAGGGAATGAGCACTTAAGCAATTTAAGATTTGCAGATGATATTGTTCTTTTCGGCGAGTCAACAAATGAATTACAACTATTACTGAGCAGTTTGAATAGGGAAAGTCTGAAGACTGGCCTTAAAGTGAACATGAAAAAGACTAAAGTCATGTTCAACAGTAAAACCCCAGTTAAACAACTACAAATACAGGGCGAGGTACTAGAAGCAGTAAACGAGTATGCATACCAGACGAGTACATCCTGCGAAGCCGAGATAAAGCGGTTAATCAGGCTAGGTTGGACTGCCTTCGGTACACAGATATATTACAAGGTGGTCTGCCACTGTCTAAAGAGATAGATTTTGACCAATGTGTCCTCCCTGTCATAATATATGGGCCAGAAAGAAACATAGACTACGACTAAAGTACTCGAGAGGAAATTAGTAAGTGCTCAAAGAGAAATAGAAAGACTTATGTTAGGAGTTAGCTTAAGAGACAGGAAAAAAAGCCACATGGATCAGGCAACAAACAAAAGTACAGGATATACTCAAGAGCACTAAGAAGAAAAAGTGGCATTGGGCTGGACATATATATCAGAGACAGGACAGCAGGTGGACAAAGAAAACAACAGAATGGAAAATACATGACAGAAAGAGACCAAGGCCAAGACCAATGACAAGATGGCGAGGTGAAAGCGAATTTCGCAGGAGTAAATTGGTATCAGAGGACACAAGACCGGTATGACTGGAAAAGATTGAGAGAGGCCTACGTCCTGCAGTGGAGTGATACAGGCTG
>BOPN01012055.1:0-5000 GCA_017312705.2 Penaeus japonicus | reverse complement strand
AGGGTGGGAGAAGGGTTGGGTGGGGTGGGAGGGAGGGGGAGGGGGGAGGGGACGTCATCCAGGTGGGTGTGTGGATATGGGTGGATGAGGGTGGATGGATAGGTGGATGAGGGTGGGAGAAGGGTCGGATGGGGTGGGAGAGAGGGGGAGGGGGGAGGGGACGTCATCCAGGTGGGTGTGTGGATGAGGAGGGTGGATGGGGGTGGATGGGTTGGGTGGCTGGGCTTGTGAGGGGTTGGGGTGTGTGGATTGGGGGTGGATGGATGAGGGTGGGATGGGGTGGGGTGGATGGGGGTGGGGAAGGATGGGTGGATGGTTAGGTTTGTGGTCTCTTTTCCCCTTGTTATGGTGGTCTGTTTATTGGGGCTATTTTCTTGAGAGATATTGGGGTCGCCATGAGGGTATCTTTTTGTATCTTTTTGTCCATTTATTGGGGTATCTTTTTGTCTTGGTGTCCTTATTGTTTTTATGTCTCACACTATCTCGCTGTCACCCTTTCACACACTCACACTCTCTCTCTCACTCTTACTCTCACACTAACATCACCCTCACACTCACACACTCTTTCACCCTCACACTCTCTCTCACCCTCACACTCACACACTCTTTCATCCTCACACTCACACTCTCTCTCATTCTCTCACACTCACACTCTCTCTCTCTCACTCACTCACTCACTCTCTCACTTACACTCTCTCTCTCACACTCTCACTCACACCCTCTCTCACTCTCTTACTCTCACACTCACCCTCTCTCACCCTTACACTCTCACTCTCTCTCATTCACTCTCTCACTCTTACTCTCACACTAACATCACCCTCACACTCTCACTCTCTTTCACCCTCACACTCTCTCTGACCCTCACCCTCTCTCACCCTTACCCTCACACTCTATCTCACCCTCACACTCACACACTCTTTCATCCTCACACTCACACTCTATCTCTCTCACCTCTCTCTCATTCTCTCACACTCACACTCTCACTCACACCCTCTCTCACTCTCTTACTCTCACCCTTACACTCTCACTCTCTCTCATTCACTCTCTCACTCTTACTCTCACACTAACATCACCCTCACACTCTCACTCTCTCTCTCACCCTCACACTCTGACTCTCTTTCACCCTCACACTCTCTCTGACCCTCACCCTCTCTCACTCTCTCTCACCCTCTCTCACCCTCACCCTCACCCTCTCTCACACTCTCACTTACACTCTCTGTGACCCTCACACCCACACTCTCACTCTCTCTCATTCACTCTCTCACTTATACTCACTCTCTTTGACCCTCACCCTTACCCACTCTTTCACTCTCACCCTCACTCACCCTCACTCTCTCTCATTCACCGGCAGGAGGAGGGCTGGCTCTGCGGCATGAAGGAAACGACCCTGGAAAAGGGGCTCTTCCCGGCGAACTTCACGAGGCCCATCTAAGCAGCTCTTACACCAGGACGGAAGAGGAGGAAGAAGGAAGGAGATAGGAGAAAGGAGGAGATAGGAGATAGGAGAGAGGAGAGGAGAGAGAGTAGGAGAGGGGAGGTGCCGCACGACCACAAGGGGGAAACGACTGACAAGTTGGACGAGGCGAAGGTGGTAGGATTACAGATGCAGCGAGAGGAAAATTAAGACGAGAAAGAAAGGGCGAAAAGAAAGAGGAAATTAATCCCAACACTGCCACCACTCTGCCACCTCGACTTCCTGACAGCGGGGGGGGCGGGGGCGGAAACCACACAAAGCACTTCCTGCCAAACAGGGACGAGTTGAGATGAAGAGAACGGAAGAGAGTGTTGGGTGGAGAATCCCAACGCTGCCACCACGTTGCCTTGACTCCCTGACTATGGAGAATTCCAACGCTGCCACCACTCTGCCACCTCGACTTCCTGACAACGGGGGGGGCGGGGGCAGAAACCACACAAAGCACTTCCTGCCAAACAGGGACGAGATGAAGAGAACGGAAGTGTGTTGGGGGGAGAATCCCAACACTGCCACCACGTTGCCTTTGACTCCCCGACCACAAAGTTTCTCCTGCCAACAGTTGCCTTAACTCTCCTGCCAACAGTTGCCTTAGACACCAACGCATTAGAAACACCACCACCGCCTTGCGACCAAATTTTATTTTTGACCAATTTCCACCGACTGGGGGTATCCCGTCCGTACGGGGAGGGGGTGGGGGGGTGTCTCGTCTTCGTGTCTGGCCACTCTTCCACATCGTCTTGAGTCGAGGAAAGCGAGAGGGCACGGAGACGAGAAAGACGAGGAGAAAGGAAGACGAGAGACGAGGAAGAGAGAAAGAGAGACGAGGAGAAAGGAAGACGAGAAAGAGAGAAAGGGAGACGAGGAGAAAGGAAGAAGAGAGACGAGAGTCGAGGAGACGAGACCCGAGGCAAGGACCCCCACCTCCCCCCATCCCCCCAAAAGAAAAGTAAAGAAAAAAAATAACCCTCTCTCTCTCTCTGTTTTAGACTAAATCTCGTACATGATCTGACGTTAAAGGTCGACGTTGCATGCAATGAATGCAATTACGTCGACGGATAAAGTGATTTAAAGTTTAATTGATAAGCCTGCGCTCACATCAATACTCATTGTTTTTTTTTTCTTTTTTTTTTTTTTTTTTTTTTTTTTTTTTTTTTTTTTTTTTTTTTTTTTTGCCTTTTTTGCTGTATTTAACAACCTAATTAATACCTTTTATTATAATGTAACTCTATTGTATGATTAATATCCTTTCCTATTCTCAAAAAATAAAAATAAAAAATAAAAAAAAATGGAAAATATATCTTTGAATTTTCAAAAAGAAATAACTTATTGGGTTTTTTTGATGTTATGTATAGATTTATTATATATTGTTTTCTTTTTTTTCTTTTTTTTATATATATAATTTTTTTTTCTTCTTTATGAGCTTCAGATAAATTTTAAATGTTAATATCAATAAAAGAGTTTAACCTACTTGGCTTTTTTTTTGTATTTCTCTGTACGATTTTTTTTTTCTTTTTTTCTATTTTTTTTTTGACTTGGAAAAAGAAATGGGAAAAAAAAATTGGGGGAATTCTTTGTGTTATTTTTTTTTTCTTTTTTCTTTCTTTTCTCATCATCTTTGTTCATTTCCTCCCCCTTCCTCTTCCTCCTCCTTCCTCTTCCCCACCTCCCTTTGTGCACTACTTCCTCCCTTTCCTTCCTTCTTCCTCCTCCCCCTTCCTTCCTCTCTCTTCCTTCTCTCACCCTCTCCCTCTCCCTTCCTCCTCTTCTTCCTCTTCCTTTCCTTCTTCCTCCTCTCTTCCCTTTCTCTTCCTCCCTCCTCTTCCTCCCTCTCTCTCCATCTTTCCTCTCTTCCTCCCCTCTTCTTCTCCCTCCTTTCTCCATCTTTCCCTCCCTCTCCCTCTCTCCCTCCCTCTCTCTCTCTCCCTCTCCCTCCCTCCCTCCCTCTCTCCCTCCCTCCCTCTCCCTCTCTCCATCTTTCCCTCTCTCCCTCTCTCTCCCTCTCCCCACCTTAGATAAGACAACAGATACCAGGTGCCTTAAAATATCAAATGATAATAATTTGATACATATTAATATATGTATTTGTATATGTAGATTGGAAAAATAATTTGTATATTATATATGATATTTATATATATATATATATGGTTAATATTATGATTATATATATTATATTAATTATATATTGTTTATATAGTTAATTTTATTAACTGATATCATAATTATAAATATATCTATCTATCTATCTATCTATCTATCTATCTATCTATCTATCTATCTATCTATCTATCTATCTATCTATCTATCTATCTATCTATCTATCTATCTATCTATCTATCTATATTATATATATTATATAAATTATTTTATAATATATTGGAAAAAACTCAATTTTTTTTTTCTTATAATTTGTATATTAGTCATATATATATAAAACCACATATGTGCCACATGCCTACATATCTACATAGTTTATGTGACAAACTACAGTGTTTCTATGTGTTATATAAGCCTACATAGCATACCAACATAGAGTGTGTACGCCACATGCTTAGAATTACGTACATAGCTACTGTATGTTGTTTATCATATACCTACATAGTGATGTAACACATGCCCACATGAATCTTCTTTATTTTTTAATGTTACACAAACATGTTTTAGCCTACATGCCAACATGGCAGAAACTCCCCAGCACCACATGCCCGCATACATGTTTCCGATGGAACAGAAGACCAACATATAGACAACATACCTACATAACGGCGTAACAGTATAGCCACATATATATAATATACCCACATGGCAACATAACATACCCACATCGTATGTCAACATAACATACCCACATGGCAACATAACATACCCACATAGCAACATAAACATACCCACATGGCAACATAACATACCCACATCGTATGTCAACATAACATACCCACATCGTATGTCAACATAACATACCCACATGGCAACATAAACATACCCACATGGCAACATAACAACATACCCACATGACAACACAACAACATACCCACATGGCAACATAAACCCATATTATAGAATATGATTAGACAACATACCACAACATACCCAACCACATGAATATGACATAGCAACATAGATTAATTAACTATTCATATAATACTCAAACAATCTATGATTAATGAATTTACTTTTATTGTATCTATTTTTTATGCAGTGTGTGTGTGTGTGTGTAAAATCTCTAAATACACACATTTATGCACACACACATACATGTTTTATAAATCATGTATACACAGACATGTGCACACACACACACACACACACACGTACGTGAACATTTGCACATAAGAAGACATATATGTGTACATAATCTTGTCAACATGTCTACATAAACATACGTACATATGTATATTTATCGACATGTACGTAAACTAGTGTATGAAATGAACACACACACACACACACACACACACACACACACACACACACACACACACACACACACACACACACACACACACACACACACACACACACACAC
>BOPN01012053.1:7500-13112 GCA_017312705.2 Penaeus japonicus | reverse complement strand
CACCTTCTTTCGCATTCATAACCGACATCTCATGTGCTCTGATAACACAGCGCTGGAAACGGAGTACAGGCTAATATGACGACCGCCGGATATGAAATAACCGCTTTTACTACGTGGGTTCGATAATCAGCTGTTGGGGATTAAAGTGCAAGCTCCGTTATGGAAATGGTTTCACGCTTTTTTTCTGGAACTACATAATTCAAGAAATATTTGTTAAAATTTCTTGCGTAATAGAGCTATCCATGATGTGATTATTATCATCAATATCGTTTTAGCTATTGTTGTTATCATTATTATGGTCATTGTCATCACTCCTCATATCATTGCTATAATTTTTATAGTCATTATCATTATCACTTTTTGATATCATCATTCTTATCATTGTCTCCCTGTTATCATCATAATCACAACTTGTTGCACTGTCTAATCGACCTTTGTCATAATATTGCCTTCAACAAAATACCCATTACTTCTATCATGACCATACGTAATATCATCAATTTTATCGTTATGGCCATCGCTTTTATGACGATTTTGATTAGATTGCAAAGTAATTATCCATTATTCTCAGGAACGGGCTATCATTTTGCAATAATT
This sequence comes from Penaeus japonicus, assembly GCA_017312705.2. Classification (NCBI taxonomy): domain Eukaryota; kingdom Metazoa; phylum Arthropoda; class Malacostraca; order Decapoda; family Penaeidae; genus Penaeus; species Penaeus japonicus. The sequence goes on along the minus strand of BOPN01012053.1, from coordinate 12,515 downwards.
ATAATGAGAGGAATCAGTATTTCACTTTCATATACAGTCTTTCCTCATTTTATTCCCCTATAATTGCAGTGCATGTAAATTACTGGTTTTGTGTTATGTATCTTAGAAGAGAAAAGAAAAGAAAAATTGTTTAGTTACGCTTACTTCAGAAAAGGTTATACAAAATTTATAGTTTTGAAAAATATGAGAGTGATTAATAGATAAAGGATTTCTTAACTACATACGTAAATCCATACAGAGATTATTCAAGCCTCAAACAATCCTGTAAAATAATAATAAAAAAAAAATAGATAAAACATATAACAAAAAACATTAAGAAAGAAAGAAAAAAAATCTATCTATCTATATATATGTATATATATATACATACATATATATATATATATGTATATATATATATATATATATATATATATATGTATGTATATATATATATATATACATATGTATAAACACATAGGCCCGTAGTAAAGAACCTGTGGGGTGGGGCGTCGGGAAAATGTGACGGGTGTCGGGTGTAGGACGTTGGATAAAATGTGACGGATAAATAAAATAAAATAGGTTAAATAAAATAAAATAGCAATAGACATTTTCTATTTTATTTTATTTATCTTATTTTATTTTATTTAACCTATTTTATTTTATTTATCCGTCACATTTTATCCACATTTTATCCAACGTCCTACACCCGACACCAGTCACATTTTCCCGACACCCCACCCCACATGTTCTTTACTACGGGCCTTATATATATATATATATATACATATATAAACAAGAACACAGAATAAATATATATATATATATGTATATATATATATATATATATATATATATATATATATATATATATATATATATATATGTGTGTGTGTGTGTGTGTGTGTGTGTGTGTGTGTGTGTGTGTGTGTGTGTGTGTGTGTGTGTGTGTGTGTGTGTGTGTTTGTGTATCTATGTATATAAACAAGAACACTGAATGAATATATATATATATATATATATATATATATATATATATATATATATATATATATATATATATATATATATATATATATATATGTATATATATATATATATATATATATATATATATATATATATATATATATGTATATATATATATATATATATATAAACAAGAGCACAGAATAAAGATTATCATGAATTTAAGAAAATAGTGCAAATCTAATAACGGAATAAAGAAACTCACGCTCGAACAAAAGGCAAATCCGCAACCACACGACCAAGAGAGCAGACAGTGCAATATTTTAAACATTAGCGCAGTGAATACCTGAATCCACAGTCGCAAACACGGCCTGAACTCCAAGCAGGGAATCTGTGCTCAAGGAGGTTTAAAGTCGTAATGGCCTCATGGCTTTTCTTCGATAAACCTTTCTCTTTGCTCGATCTTTTTCTATCTTCTTTTCTTTTTTCTTTTTTTTCATGTCTTTTATTTTTGAATATGGATTTTGCTTTGATGTTGTTATTATTTCGTCTGCTATTGCGCTTGGGAATTTTGGCAAGGAAATTTGTTATGAAATCGTAAAGTAAAGGATTATGTTCCTGCCGCAGAAGTTATTGTGATTAAATAAATTCCTTGTGTGCCTTTCTCTCTCTTTCTCTCTCTCTCTCTTTCTATATATATACAAGTATGTTTGTATGTCTGTATATATATATATATATATATATATATATATATATATATATATATATACATATATATATATATATTTATATATATAATTATATACATATATGTATATATGTATATATATATTTTTTCTCTATCTCTCTAATAATATATATACACATAATTATATATATATATATATATATATATATATATATATATATATATATATATATATGTATATATATATATATATATATATATATATATATATGTATATATTCTCTCTCTCTCTCTCTCTCTCTCTCTCTCTCTCTCTCTCTCTCTCTCTCTCTCTCTCTCTCTCTCTCTCTCTCTCTCTCTCTCTCTCTCTCTCTCTCTCTCTCTCTCTCTCTCTTCTTCTTCTTCTTTCCCTCTCTCTCTATTTCGCATTGATTCTCTCTCTCTCTCTCTCTCTCTCTCTCTTGTGTTCTTTCGCTTTGATTCTCTCTCTCTTTCTCTTTCTTTATCTCTCGCTCTTTTTCTCTTTCTCTTTTCCTCTTTCTCCTTCTCTCTCTCTATATATATTTTTTTTTCTCTCACTCTAGCTTTCTCTTTCTTTCTCTCTTTCTCTTTCTCTCTCTCTCTCTCTCTCTTCCTCTCTTTCCTTTTCTCTCATAGCACAAACATCATAATACCGGTAGCGTCATAACACATTCACAAACACACCATATCGGGAAACTGCAGACAAAAGGGTAACCCTCTTTTTTCTTCTCTCTCTCTCTCTCTCTCTCTCGACCACTTCTCCCTCCCTACCCCATTCAATAACTTATTCTCCTTCTTCTTTCCTTTCTTTTATCTCCTCCTCCTCCTCTCCCCTTCCTACTCTAATAACCTCTCTTTCTCCGTTAACTTATCTTCTCACCCTCTTCCTCTCCCATCCCCATTCCCTCTCCCGCTCCCATAATTCCTCCATCTCCCACTCAGCACATACATCATAATACCGCTATAACACGCCCACAAAACATACCCTCTCCCACACACTGCAGACTGCACGGCGACCCGACAAGCTTATGTCTCCGGCAGCATAAAGCCATGAACACATACAATCCTTTTGGTGTTTACGTCAATGCGGCTGTCCCATTTGCCATGAGCATTGTAGGCATCAAACTCCTGGAGGTATTGATCGCTATGTACCGAGGGGGATTTTATAACCATGGAGGATAGAGATATGTTTCTTTTTTTTTCTATTCGACCCCCATCATAACCTGCACCCACTCCTTTTTGTTGCAGTTGGGAATCTCGATTGAATACAATTGCACCGTTGCGTGTTATCTTTCGTGGATCCTCTTGTTTTTTTTTGTTGTTGTTGTTATTGTTGTTGTTTTATTGTATTTGACTCTCGATCTAATTCCTATTTTGTTTGTTTGTTTGTTTGTTTTTTTGTTTTATATTCTTTAACCCCTTGCTCTTTCTTTCTCTTCCCCTCCCCGTCTCCTTCGGGATTACTGAATCGAAGTAAGAATGCAACCACATTATATATATATATATATATATATATATATAATATATATATATATAATATATATATATATATATATATATATATATATATATATATATATATATATATATATATATATATATATATATATATATATATATATATATATATGTATATATATATATATATATATATATATATATATATATATATATATATATATATATATATATATATATATATATATATATACATATATATATATATATATATATATATATATATATATATATATATATATATATATATATATATATATATATATATATATATATATATACATATATATATATATATATATATATATATATATATATATATATATATATATATATATACAGGACTCATAAAAAAATAAACAGAAAATTAAGTTAAGAAAAGATAAACACATGCTAAATATGATAGCTAAACAAATGAATAAATAGATGAATAGAAATATAACAAATAAGTAGAAAATAGAAATAGAAAAATGCAAACCAGTAGTTCGTGATAATGCAAGATTTAGCATCGTGCATAAATGAAATCCAAAGTTTAAGACTCGAGCGGCCAGACCCAGTAGAAGGAGGGTCGCCGAGATGTTCGAGCGTGGGTTCTTAAGAAAGAACGCGGAATTTACGGAGTTGAAATGAAAAAAAAGGAACATGAAGTAAGTATATTCCAATTAGATGAATTGAAGTCGATCCACGCTGAGAGTAACATGAACGATGACAATTGAGTAATAGCAAGTGTGGCGCTGTTAGAATTGCGATATCTTGGCCAGGTTGGTGGCACCGAATCATGAACATAGAAGCGTTTACTGATTATTGATTATATGATAAATGAGAATATACTGACTATTATATCATAATAAACTATGTACATGACTTTACATGTCATCCGCACAGACACACTCACATACACAATGCCAAATTATATATATAAATATATATATGAATATATATATATACATATATATATATATATATATATATATATATATATATATATATATATATATATATATATATATATATATATATATATATATATATATATATATATACATATGTGTGTGTGTGTGTGTGTTTGTCTGTCAATATTGTTGAGTTTGTATGCGACGTCATACAAGTATAAATGCAAAACATACTTTTAATATTATGAAAAACAATCCCTCGAAAGGAACCCCCAGGCGCGTCACCACGTGGACACGTTCTTCCACTGGTGGAACATTTCAAAATCTTTTTATAAGATCATCATGGACGGCCTTTCAGGCTCCTCTTGTCTGGTAAACTCTAAGGCGGTCAAAGTAACAATAAACTAGCGCCTCCTCATCCAACGCCCACGCCCACCAATAGATAAGGTAACATAGTCTGAGGAACTTTGCTCATACAACAAGTACTGAGTGTACAGAGTTAAGGCGCACTCTAGATAGGATCAGAGTTGCGTCAATTTAACACGGACAGTTTTCAAGTTACGGTCAAAAATCGCCAACTTCTCTACAGTACATCATGCGTAAATATGTCTACACATGTAGGTGTCCTACGAGCTATGATGTGTATTTGATTCTTTGTAGAAAATATTTCTTATGGTGGCGTTTTTTTTCGGATTACTTTCATTGTGGGGTGATGAGTATCATCCTAATACTGTATTTCCTAAGACATGATTTGATTGATGAAGATTGTAATAAGCGTGATTTACATTGTTAAATGATGATAATCATTAATTAATTAGTAATAATATTAATGTTATTAATCAATGATGTGATTAATATTGTTGATGATGAATGATATTATTAAATAATCAATTAGATAATGAAAATGATGATGATGTTATCATTGATATTATTAGTCAATGATGATA
>BOPN01012051.1:0-2500 GCA_017312705.2 Penaeus japonicus | reverse complement strand
TTATTATTATTATTATTATTATTATTATTATTATTATTATTATTATTATTATTATTATTATTATTATTATTATTATTATTATTATTATTATTATTATTATTATTATTATTATTATTATTATTATTATTATTATTATTATTATTATTATTATTATTATTATTATTATTATTATTATTATTATTATTATTATTATTATTATTATTATTATTATTATTATTATTATTATTATTATTATTATTATTATTATTATTATTATTATTATTATTATTATTATTATTATTATTATTATTATTATTATTATTATTATTATTATTATTATTATTATTATTATTATTATTATTATTATTATTATTATTATTATTATTATTATTATTATTATTATTATTATTATTATTATTATTATTATTATTATTATTATTATTATTATTATTATTATTATTATTATTATTATTATTATTATTATTATTATTATTATTATTATTATTATTATTATTATTATTATTATTATTATTATTATTATTATTATTATTATTATTATTATTATTATTATTATTATTATTATTATTATTATTATTATTATTATTATTATTATTATTATTATTATTATTATTATTATTATTATTATTATTATTATTATTATTATTATTATTATTATTATTATTATTATTATTATTATTATTATTATTATTATTATTATTATTATTATTATTATTATTATTATTATTATTATTATTATTATTATTATTATTATTATTATTATTATTATTATTATTATTATTATTATTATTATTATTATTATTATTATTATTATTATTATTATTATTATTATTATTATTATTATTATTATTATTATTATTATTATTATTATTATTATTATTATTATTATTATTATTATTATTATTATTATTATTATTATTATTATTATTATTATTATTATTATTATTATTATTATTATTATTATTATTATTATTATTATTATTATTATTATTATTATTATTATTATTATTATTATTATTATTATTATTATTATTATTATTATTATTATTATTATTATTATTATTATTATTATTATTATTATTATTATTATTATTATTATTATTATTATTATTATTATTATTATTATTATTATTATTATTATTATTATTATTATTATTATTATTATTATTATTATTATTATTATTATTATTATTATTATTATTATTATTATTATTATTATTATTATTATTATTATTATTATTATTATTATTATTATTATTATTATTATTATTATTATTATTATTATTATTATTATTATTATTATTATTATTATTATTATTATTATTATTATTATTATTATTATTATTATTATTATTATTATTATTATTATTATTATTATTATTATTATTATTATTATTATTATTATTATTATTATTATTATTATTATTATTATTATTATTATTATTATTATTATTATTATTATTATTATTATTATTATTATTATTATTATTATTATTATTATTATTATTATTATTATTATTATTATTATTATTATTATTATTATTATTATTATTATTATTATTATTATTATTATTATTATTATTATTATTATTATTATTATTATTATTATTATTATTATTATTATTATTATTATTATTATTATTATTATTATTATTATTATTATTATTATTATTATTATTATTATTATTATTATTATTATTATTATTATTATTATTATTATTATTATTATTATTATTATTATTATTATTATTATTATTATTATTATTATTATTATTATTATTATTATTATTATTATTATTATTATTATTATTATTATTATTATTATTATTATTATTATTATTATTATTATTATTATTATTATTATTATTATTATTATTATTATTATTATTATTATTATTATTATTATTATTATTATTATTATTATTATTATTATTATTATTATTATTATTATTATTATTATTATTATTATTATTATTATTATTATTATTATTATTATTATTATTATTATTATTATTATTATTATTATTATTATTATTATTATTATTATTATTATTATTATTATTATTATTATTATTATTATTATTATTATTATTATTATTATTATTATTATTATTATTATTATTATTATTATTATTATTATTATTATTATTATTATTATTATTATTATTATTATTATTATTATTATTATTATTATTATTATTATTATTATTATTATTATTATTATTATTATTATTATTATTATTATTATTATTATTATTATTATTATTATTATTATTATTATTATTATTATTATTATTATTATTATTATTATTATTATTATTATTATTATTATTATTATTATTATTATTATTATTATTATTATTATTATTATTATTATTATTATTATTATTATTATTATTATTATTATTATTATTATTATTATTATTATTATTATTATTATTATTATTATTATTATTATTATTATTATTATTATTATTATTATTATTATTATTATTATTATTAT
>BOPN01012050.1:5000-7500 GCA_017312705.2 Penaeus japonicus | reverse complement strand
TGGGATGCGTAGAATGGGTGGGATGTGTAGAATGGGTGGGATGTGTAGAATGGGTGGGATGTGTAGAATGGGTGGGATGCGTAGAATGGGTGGGATGCGTAGAATGGGTGGGATGTGTAGAATGGGTGGGATGTGTAGAATGGGTGGAATGCGTAGAATGGGTGGGATGTGTAGAATGGGTGGGATGTGTAGAATGGGTGGAATGCGTAGAATGGGTGGGATGTGTAGAATGGGTGGGATGTGTAGAATGGGTGGGATGCGTAGAATGGGTGGGATGTGTAGAATGGGTGGGATGTGTAGAATGGGTGGGATGCGTAGAATGGGTGGGATGTGTAGAATGGGTGGGATGTGTAGAATGGGTGGGATGTGTAGAATGGGTGGGATGCGTAGAATGGGTGGGATGTGTAGAATGGGTGGGATGCGTAGAATGGGTGGGATGCGTAGAATGGGTGGGATGTGTAGAATGGGTGGGATGTGTAGAATGGGTGGAATAGGTGGAAAGCATAGAATGTGTAAATGCGCCGAGTGTGCGAATTGTGTCGAATGCGTGAGTGACAAATGCATGTATTGTTTATGTGTCGAATGCGTGAGTGACAAATGCATGTATTGTTTATGTGTCGAATGCGTGAGTGACAAATGCATGTATTGTTTATGTGTCGAATGCGTGAGTAACGAATGCATGTATTGTTTATGTGTCAAATGCGTGAGTGACGAATGCACGTATTGTTTCTGTGTCGAATGCATAAGTAAGTAATGCACGTATTGTTTATGTGTCGAATGCGTGAGTAACGAATGCACGTATTGTTTATGTGTCGAATGCATAAGTAAGTAATGCACGTATTGTTTATGTGTCGAATACGTAAATAACGAATGCATGTATTGTTTATGTGTCAAATGCGTGAGTGACGAATGCACGTATTGTTTCTGTGTCGAATGCATAAGTAAGTAATGCACGTATTGTTTATGTGTCGAATGCGTGAGTAACGAATGCACGTATTGTTTATGTGTCGAATACGTAAATAACGAATGCACGTATTGTTTATGTGTCGAATGCGTGAGTAACGAATGCACGTATTGTTTATGTGTCGAATGCATGAGTGACAAATGCACGTATTGTTTATGTGTCGAATGCGTGAGTGACAAATGCACGTATTGTTTATGTGTCGAATGCGTGAGTGCCGAATGCACGTATTGTTTATGTGTCGAATACGTAAGTAACGAATGCATGTATTGCTTATGTGTCGAATGCGTGAGTGACGAATGCATAGATTGTTTATGTGTCGAATGCGCACTTCTTGTATATGCATCGAGGTTTCTTACACTCTCTCTCTCTCTCTCTCTCTCCCCGGCGTGCAGGGCTTGCCAGCTGAGGGCATCCACATCTTCGGGTCGCAGCTTCACACGCACCTGACGGGCGTGCGGGCGTGGACCAAGCACCTTCGCGGGACCGAGGAGTTGCCGGAACTGAACAGGGATGACCACTACTCCACGCACTTCCAGGAAATACGGAGGCTGCCACGACCCGTCCATGTGATGCCTGTGAGTGGTCGTGCGGGAGGAGGGAGGGAGGGAGGGAGGGAGTTTGATGGCAGAGGGAGGGAGGTGTGAGTGACGAATGCATAAATTGTTTATGTGTCGAATGCGTGAGTGACAAATGCATAAATTGTTTATGTGCCTAATGTAAAGAGGACAAATGCATAAATTGTTTATGTGTCGAATGCGTGAGTGACGAATGCATAAATTGTTTATGTGTCGAATGCGTGAGTGACAAATGCAAACGTTTGCGTGTCGAATGCGTGAGTGACAAATGCATAAATTGTTTATGTGTCGAATGCGTGAGTGACGAATGCATAAATTGTTTATGTGTCGAATGCGTGAGTGACGAATGCATAAATTGTTTATGTGTCGAATGCGTGAGTGACAAATGCATAAATTGTTTATGTGTCGAATGCGTGAGTGACGAATGCATAAATTGTTTATGTGTCGAATGCGTGAGTGACAAATGCATAAATTGTTTATGTGTCGAATGCGTGAGTGACGAATGCATAAATTGTTTATGTGTCGAATGCGTGAGTGACGAATGCATAAATTGTTTATGTGCCGAATGCGTGAGTGACAAATGCATAAATTGCTTGCGTGTCGATTGCGTGGGAGGACGAATGTACATATTATTTATGTGCCGAATGCGTGAGTGATAAATGCATAAATTGTTTATGTGTCAAATGCGTGAGTGACGAATGCATAAATTGTTTATGTGTCGAATGCGTGAGTGATAAATGCATAAATTGTTTATGTGTCGAATGCGTGAGTGACGAATGCATAAATTGTTTATGTGTCGAATGCGTGAGTGACGAATGCACATATTATTTATGTGCCGAATGCGTGAGTGATAAATGCATAAATTGTTTATGTGTCAAATGCGTAAGTGACAAATGCATAAATTGTTTATGTGTCGAATGCGTGAGTGACGAATGCATAAATTGTTTATGTGCCGAATGCG
>BOPN01012049.1:0-2500 GCA_017312705.2 Penaeus japonicus | reverse complement strand
AATAACAGTAGAATTAGCTGAGAAGTGAGACTTAAATGTCTCTTCCATGACTATACCAAACCAAAAATTGTCTCCCACTATCATTTTTTTTCTCGCCTTGGACTTTGTCTTGATTATCTTCATCCTCCTCCTACCCTCCTCCTTATTCTTCAGAGGGATCCCTCATGTAACCTGAGCTGTCTCGCAGGAGGAATCTAGTCAGTAAACGCTTGGGGATGGGGGTAAGAAGGGGACTGGGGCAAGGAGAAGGGAGGAGCGAGAGGGAGATGGAGGGAGGGGAAAAGGTATATCTTATATCACATAGACTTTATATCGTGATTCAGCATAATCTACCGATTGCTAATGTAACCCTTTTTTATATACAATCATGTCTCGCATATCTATTGTTATTTGAATCTATATGTGATATCAACATTGCAGCATTCTAGAGGTACACTTTGCTGCCTCACCAACAGAGAGAGTTCATGGCTTGTGTGAATATGATTATGAGGGACGGAATTCTCAGGTTATCACTGAATGTTGTTTGTCTTCCTGTCGCTAGTAGATGTCACTTTATATATATATATATATATATATATATATATATATATATATATATATATATATATATGTGTGTGTGTGTGTGTGTGTGTGTGTGTGTGTGTGTTTGTGTGTGTGTGTATGTATATGTATAAATATATATATATATATATATATATATATATATATATATATATATATATATATAATAACATTGTCAGTTTGTAACTACTTTGGGCAGTCAAATTATCTGACATGGTCAAATTATAATTTCTAAATAAGTCCTTCAAGTATTGGGGTACTGCCTAGGGTAATTAGAAGCAGGATGCGCAATGTTGTCTCGTTAGAAATCCTAGCTGGCAACTGACCCGCTAAGCCCCGTCCCCTTTGCTCTGAGTCTTAATCATTTACAGGGCTTTAAATGTTCAATTAAGTGGCACATCAGTTTTGTTACAATATTCCTTTATCTTTTACTACTAAACAAAATAAATCATATATCAACAGTTATCATTAAAAAGAGGGGAGAGTTAAACGATATCGCATAAGCCATTCAATCAGGGATCGAATTCATTAACGCACTTACGATGATAAATATGCCGAAAACTGCAGTTATGATTGTAAATAGACAGCACCGGTATTCATATACAACTTACCATCGGAGATACAGTGCTAAATTTACCACTTTGGTAAGTTTGGTAGTAACTACAGCGACGACTCTCTCTTCACGTTTTACTGCGCTTGAAAGTTAACAATGTAGGCGACATTTTAGTTTTTTATTGGAGTCATGGCATGTGTTTAGTCTTCTATAAACATGGTAAAAATAAAGAAAATTTCGCATGAAGTAAGCGAGAATAGTGGGGTAAAAATGCAGATAGCCGCTGGTCTACAATGAAATGTTAATAATATGTGGAATTCATAGCTTAATGAATTCAAACTTTTTCGTCTATGTCACAGTTGTCCAACACTAAAAATAGATATGTTAATCAATACAGAAATAGGTGATTCATACATGAGAGTACTTCAACGAATGAAGCAGCTTCTGCGCCTATTGGAACTCTGGAAAAGGACAACAACTTCCACAATCCACGAGTAAGACAGTTTGAACTGATAAATAGCCAGGGAGATGATGATGATGATATCAAACCAATTTCTATATTCAAAATTGTTATTTAATAAAACGCTCAAAAAATGCGTTTTGTTATACTGTATCTAATGTAAGAAAGTACGAAGTCCGCCTCACTTTGTCTATTTTTGTGTTTGCATTCATTTATATATATATATAAAAAAATAATTCGTAAGTTTATTCATTCAAAGGTTTAATTGGCAATTAATTTTAGAAAAGATACTGCAAACTGGTCCTTTGCATGGAGGCATTGTTTCTCATCATCTGACTGCATTATTAAACAAAATTATAATGTACATGCTCACCAAAAAACATTATAATATACTCATATATAAATAATAAAACCAAATCATAAGCTCGTACAAAGAAAGAAAGAAAGTAAAAAATGCTTTCTAGGAAGTGAATTTATATCATAATTTTACACCTAAGAAATCTTTATCATAATCGGCATAAACATCGGTCTTTTATAGCATAATTTTCTCAGTAAATCCATAGATATTGTCAGGACATCAGAAATGTCCGAGGGACCCGTTCTCAAGCTTTAATTCCCAAGTCCCCCTGAAAACCTCGATTTGCCAGATCATTCCTCATTTCGGACGCATTCGAACAAAGTCCTTCAGCTCGTCCGTGTTGAAATATGGCGACCCCATCTGCTTGCTACTTCCTTTGGGGAGAAGGTATTCCCCAGTCGCTATTTGGAAGGATGTTCTCTGTTCTTCAATGTCTTCATATTGCAGTATTTGCGGTTACAAATTGCATTTCTCTCTCTCTCTCTCTCTCTCTCTCTCTCTCTCTCTCTCTCTCTCTCTCTCTCTCTATATATATATATATATATATATATATATATATATATATATA
>BOPN01012047.1:0-7500 GCA_017312705.2 Penaeus japonicus | reverse complement strand
CTCGACGTCGCCGAGGTTGATGATGGCTGCCAGGATCCGGTACACGGAGTCGAGCTCGTCTGGAGAGCCGGGGACTTGAGGCCTCCACGACTTTGTGGTGTTATTACGGCTTGTGCAGGTGGAGGAAGTTTGGGTGGGGAAAGGTGGGAAGGGAGTGGAGGGTGGAGTTGGAAAAGGGTGTTGGGAGGGAGGAGGGTTGGAAAAAGGGAGGGGGGGTTGGGAGGGGGTTGGGGGATTGGGGTTGGGGGTTGGAAAGAGGGGGTTGGGAGTGGAAAAGAGGTTAGGGGTTAGGAGAGAAAAGAAGGGAAGAGTAGAAGATGTTGAGTGAGACTGATAAGGTAATTATGTTTGACGGATGAACAATATGTCCTTCATAATATACACAAAAGACAAACAAACAAACACAAACACACATAATGCACTAACAAACAAAGTCACAAACACACACAAAACAAACCCACAAACACACACAAAACCCAAACAAACAAACTCACAAACACACAAACAAAACTCAGACCCCCCAAAAATAACAGAGTCCCCCCCCCCACTTACTTCACTTCGCTCCTTGTTCCACGCTGCGCCGGCCAGGTATCTGTGCTTATCTCGCTTGTTCTTGTCCAGACTGTATTGCAACAATTTGTTCTCTCTGCATCAAACCCGTCGTAGAGGTGGTAGAAAGATGTGGAGTTCTGCTCGCCCTGGAAACCATGTCAGGACTTCGATGCGTGATTAATATTGATGCCCACTTTATAATTTAGGGTTCAGGGTTGAGTAGGTGTGTGTCTGAGACGTCTCGACGCCCATGGAGGGGGGAGGGGAGGGAGGGGAGGGGAGGGGAGGGGAGGGGAATGGGGAGTGGGGGGGAGGGGAGGGGAGGGGAATGGGGGGTGGGGGGGGGGGGGGCTGGGTCAGGTGTGGATATATTGGGCTGTTTTTTTGTATTTGTTTTTGTTTTTTTCCCTTTTGTTTTGTTTTTTCGACACTTAGATCTAGAGATGTGTGTTTGTTCATGTGGACTATTTAGGGCTAGGGTTAATGTTTTCTATGTTCTATGTTCGTTAGCTTGTTCTTCTATCCGTCTGTCTATTTTGTTTTGAAGTTTTGGTTTTACTTCTGTTAACAACAGCTTTACGTAATGAAATTAGTTGTAGTATTAGTTTCATTATTATCTAAACATCTATATATACATGAATTTATATATACAATTATTATAAACATCATCTGCATATATTGATATATACATAAATGCATAAAATGCATACATACATATATTGGTATATACATTACATATACATACATACATGCATATATGTGTGTATATGTATATATGTATATATATATATATATATATATATTACATATACATATACATATATATATGTATATATGTATATATATATATGCATATATATGTATATGTATGTATGTATATATATATACGAATATATATGTATATATGTGTATATATATGTATGTATGTGTATATGTATATGTGTATGTATACGTATATATATATATATATGTATATATGTATATGTATATATGCATCTATATATACGTAATACATATATATATACGTAGTATGTATACACACAAGCCTACTTTCCAACTTTACATCTTACGATCTCCGCTGGGAAAAAAAACTAATAAAAAATACGTGATACTTGCAAACTGGAGACTTCCTATAAACGAATCTACTAAAGGGAAACAGCCCCCCCCCAAAAAAAAAAAAAAAAAAATGTATTTTTTTTCCTATGCTTTAATGCTTTTTCGGGGCATACTAACAAGGTAATGCTTATTTACCTGCGAGGTGAGCATGCAAGGAAGCAAATACGCTCGAAAGGCAACTGCAAGACGAGATTGCAAGCAAGCAAATAAGGCGATTGCTTTTGCGTTTCAATAGTTCTTCAGGGAATATAATATTGGCGTCTTGTTGCCTACTGTTTCCTTGCTTATTACTCATTTACTCATGCAAGCAATGTACTCGCTTTCAAGCAAAGGGGAATCGCAAAAATGTTGGGTGAGGAATGTGAGAACTAGTCGAGGTGTCCACCATATGTCTTATCTGGAAAAACTGGCGTTTCAGTGGGCTCTGGTTTGTGATGCTGTGCCGACCGTATTCTTGATTGGGTGTGTGTATATCTACATCTATCTATCTGTCTATCTATCTATCTATCTATCTATCTGTCTATATATATGTGTGTGTGTGTGTGTGTGTGTGTGTGTGTGTGTGTGTGTGTGTGTGTGTGTGTGTGTGTGTGTGTGTGTGTGTGTGTGTGTGTGTATGTGTGTGTATGTGTGTGTGTGCGTGCGTGTATACGTGCGTGCGTGCGTGCGTGCCGGCGCGCGAGCGTCCTTACGTACGTGCATACGTACGTACATACATACGTGCGTGCATGCGTGCGTGCAAACTTACGTGCGTGCATGCGTGCGTGCAAACTTACGTGCGTGCGTACGCGTGCGTGCGTGCCCCGCGCAGCCCAAACCCTCCAAGAAACCCCGGTACTCACTTCGCCTGGTGCACCACCCTGGACTGCTCGAGGAGGTACACGGAGATCTTGGCGCCCGTGACCTTGCCGAGGCGCGTGTAGGTCAGCTCGAGGTACTTCCCGAACCGCGAGGAGTTGTCGTTGATGCCCGTCTTGGCGTTTCCGAAGGCCTCCATGATCGGGTTCACCTGCAGGATCTTGTCCTCGAGGTTCCTGTTGGGCGCCTGCGGGGGGAGGGGGGAGAGGGGGAGAAGGGGGGAGGGAGATCGGTGTGAGTCAAGGACGTTGATGGATTTTTTTTTCGCTAAATTGCTTCTTCATACTCATTCGACCTCCCGCAATTTTCTCTCTCTCTCTCTCTCTCTCTCTCTCTCTCTCTCTCTCTCTCTCTCTCTCTCTCTCTCTCTCTCTCTCTCTCTCTCTCCCTCTCTCTCTCTATCTGTCTCTGTCTTTCTCTGCCCCTATTTCTCTCTGTTTCTGACTCTCTCTGTCTCTGTCTGTCTGTCTCTGTCTCTGTCTCTGTCTCTGCCTCTGTCTCTGTCTCTCTCTCTCTCTCTCTCTCTCTCTATCTATCTATCTCTGTCTCTGTCTATCTCTGTTTTTCTCTGCCTCTGTCTCTAACTCTGTCTTTATGTCTCTTTGTTTCTGTCTCTCTCTATCTCTCTGTCACTCTGACTCCCACTCCAAGAAAAGAACCCAGAAATGAACCCTCAAGAAAAAGAACCTCCCAGAATTGAACCCTTAAAAAAGAACCTCCCAGAATTGAACCCCCAAGACAAAAAAGAACTTCCCAGAATTGAACACTTAAAAAAGAACCTCCCAGAATTGAACCCTTAAAAAAGAACCTCCCAGAATTGAACCCTTAAAAAAGAACCTCCCAGAATTGAACCCCCAAGACAAAAAAGAACCTCCCAGAATTGAACCCTTAAAAAAGAACCTCCCAGAATTGAACCCTTAAAAAAGAACCTCCCAGAATTGAACCCCCAAGACAAAAAAGAACCTCCCAGAATTGAACCCTTAAAAAGAAACCTCCCAGAATTGAACCCTTAAAAAAGAACCTCCCAGAATTGAACCCTTAAAAAAGAACCTCCCAGAATTGAACCCTTAAAAAAGAACCTCCCAGAATTGAACCCTTAAAAAAGAACCTCCCAGAATTGAACCCCCAAGACAAAAAAGAACCTCCCAGAATTGAACCCTTAAAAAAGAACCTCCCAGAATTGAACCCTTAAAAAAGAACCTCCCAGAATTGAACCCCCAAGACAAAAAAGAACCTCCCAGAATTGAACCCTTAAAAAAGAACCTCCCAGAATTGAACCCTTAAAAAAGAACCTCCCAGAATTGAACCCCAAGACAAAAAAGAACCTCCCAGAATCTAACCCTTAAAAGAACCTCCCAGAATTGAACCCCAAGACAAAAAGAACCTCCCAGAATTGAACCCCTTAAAAAGAACCTCCAGAATTGAACCCTTAAAAGAAACCTCCAGAATTGAACCCCTTAAAAAGAACCTCCCAGAATTGAACCCCCAAGACAAAAAAGAACCTCCCAGAATTGAACCCTTAAAAAAGAACCTCCCAGAATTGAACCCTTAAAAAAGAACCTCCCAGAATTGAACCCTTAAAAAAGAACCTCCCAGAATTGAACCCTTAAAAGAACCTCCTCCCAGAATTGAACCCCCAAGACAAAAAAGAACCTCCCAGAATTGAACCCTTTTTAAAAAGAACCTCCCAGAATTGAACCCTTAAAAAAGAACCTCCCAGAATTGAAACCTTCAAGACAAAAAGAACCTCCCAGAATTGAACCCTTAAAAAAGAACCTCCCAGAATTGAACCCTTAAAAAAGAACCTCCCAGAATTGAACCCTTAAAAAAGAACCTCCCAGAATTGAACCCCCAAGACAAAAAAGAACCTCCCAGAATTGAACCCTTAAAAAAGAACCTCCCAGAATTGAACCCCCAAGACAAAAAAGAACCTCCCAGAATTGAACCCTTAAAAAAGAACCTCCCAGAATTGAACCCCCAAGACAAAAAAGAACTTCCCAGAATTGAACCCTTAAAAAAGAACCTCCCAGAATTGAACCCCAAGACAAAAAAGAACCTCCCAGAATTGAACCCTTAAAAAACAACCTCCCAGAATTGAACCCTTAAAAAAGAACCTCCCAGAATTGAACCCCAAGACAAAAAAGAACTTCCCAGAATTGAACCCCAAAAGAACCTCCCAGAATTGAACCCCCAAGACAAAAAAGAACCTCCCAGAATTGAACCCTTAAAAAAGAACCTCCCAGAATTGAACCCCCAAGACAAAAAAGAACTTCCCAGAATTGAACCCTTAAAAAAGAACCTCCCAGAATTGAACCCCCAAGACAAAAAAGAACCTCCCAGAATTGAACCCTTAAAAAAGAACCTCCCAGAATTGAACCCTTAAAAAAGAACCTCCCAGAATTGAACCCTTAAAAAAGAACCTCCCAGAATTGAACCCCCAAGACAAAAAAGAACTTCCCAGAATTGACCCCTCAAGAAAAAAGAACCTCCCAGAATTGAACCCTTATAAAAGAACCTCCCAAAATCGAACCCCCAAGACAAACCAAAAAAAAAGAAAAACCAGAACCTCCCAAAATCGAACCTCTGAACCTCTCTCCACCCACCCACCTTGCCGAGAGCGACAGAGCTGCTTGAGAAGGAAGTTCGCACTCTCCGTCTTGCCGGCGCCAGACTCGCCCGAGATGACGATGCACTGCTGTTGCCGCTGGTGGAGCATCGTGTGGTAGGAGTTGTCGGCCATGGCGTAGATGTGCGGAGGGTTCTCGCTCTTGCCCATCCCGCGGTGGAGTCGGGATTCCTAAGAGGGGGTAATAAAGGGGGGTGTTAAAAAGGGGGTGGTGGTGAGTGCGGGGGGAAGGGGTGGTAGGGGGGGAAAGGGGGTAAAAAGGGGGTGGGGGGAAAAGGGGGGTGGTAAAAAGGGGGGAAGATAGGGGGTGGTGGTGGGGGGGAAAGGGGGTGGTGGTGTGGGGGAGAGGGGGTGGTGTTGGTGGGGGGTGGGCAGAAATATACATATAAAACATACATATAAAACATACAAATATAAATATATTGTGGTTATATACATATAGGTGTATGTGTATATATACATATGTATGTATATATATATGTATATATATATATATATATATATATATATATATATATATATATATATATATATATATACATACATACACACACACAATATGTTTACATATTTTGCGTATCTTCATGTACCATCTTTACTAATCTTAATCATATCCACATGACTACGTAACTAACCATCTTCAAGTAAAAACACCTTCTCTCCTTGTCTAACATGCTTTTATTTCTGTACGGTACATATATATATTTATTTCTCTCTCCCTCTCTTTCCCCTCTTCCTCTCCCTTTCCTTTTCCCTCTTCCTCTTTCCTTCTATTCTCCCTCTTCCCTCTCCTTTCCCTCTCCCTCTTTCCTTCCCCTCTACTCTCTCTCTCCTTTCCCCATCCTCTTCCTCTTCCCCTTTCCTATCCCTATTCCACCCCTACCCTCTCCCTCTCTCCCACCCCTACCCCCCCCTCTCCCTTTACCCTACCCCTTCCTCTCCCTTTCCCTTTCCTCTCCCTCACCCACCCCATTTCCCACCCTCTCCCCTACCCCTTCCCTTTCCTCTTCCCTTCCCCTACCCCTCACTCTCACCCTCCCCTATACCCCATCCCCCACCCCTCCTCCTCACCCCTACCCCAACCCCTCTCCCCTACCCCACCCTCTCCCTCTCCCTTTACCCACACCCCCTATCCCCACTACCCCTCACCCGCACCCTCTCTCCCATCCCTCCCCACCCAACCCCATACCCCATCCCCTTTTCCCCCACCCAACCCCATCCCCCACCCCCACCCTCTCTCCCACCCCACCCTCATTCCACCCCATACCCCATCCCCTTTTCCCCCACCCACCCATCCCCATCCCCACCCGTCACCCATCCCCCTACCCACACCCCACCCCTCACCCCACCCTCACCCCTCACCCCTCACCCATCCCCCACCCTCACCCCTTTTATCCCCCTTCCACCCACCCTCACCCCTTTTCCCACCCATCCATCCCAACCCCCGTACGTACCTTTTCTCCGTAGACTCCGATCTCCTTGAAGGGGTTGACCGCGATGAGGATGTCGCCCATGTACGTGTAGATTTGGTTGGTGTCGTAGCGTCGGTTGAGGTGGTCCACGATGATCTCCTGGTGGGGGGGAGGGTTAGAAGGGGGAGAGAGAGAGGGGGTGTTGGTGAGGTTGTTGGTTGTGGGGGTTCTTTCTCATTTTTTAAATATTTTTTTCGCTCTTTCTCTTTCTTTCTCTTTTTCATTATTCTCTATTTTTTATTTCTCTATCTATTTCATTTATCTCTCTCTCTCTCTCTCTCTCTCTTTTCTCTTGTTTCTCTCTCTATTTCATTTATCTCTATATCTCTCTCTTTTCTCTTGTTTCTCTCTCTCTCTCTCTATTTATCTTTTTCCTTTTCTTTCTCTCTCTCTTTCTTTCTATTTCTCTCCCTATCTCTCTTTTTTTTTCTTTTTCTTTTTCTCTCTCTTCCTCTTTATTTTTCTCTCTTTCTCTTAATATCTATCTATCTTTCTCTCTCTCTCTCGCTCTCCCTCTCTAATGGACTGAATCTTCACTATATCAATATATATCAATACACACACACACATACACACACACACATACACACACACACACACACACACACACACACACACATATATATATATATATATATATATATATATATATATATATATACATATATATATACATATTCAACACATATATACCCTTATATACACTAACTCTGAACAACAGCCTCCCCCCTCTCCCTCCCTCATGACCTCTAATAACCCCCACCCCCCTTTACTAATCTCCCTGACCTGACCTCTGAGAGCTTTTCCAAACAGGCGAGGTCATCCATCCAGATTGGCGTCCTCTTGGTCTTCCGGTCGGCCTTCAGCGCCCCTCCT
>BOPN01012046.1:1680-6680 GCA_017312705.2 Penaeus japonicus | reverse complement strand
GATTTCTTCTTCTTGTGCAGACCCATCTTCTATTTCTTATCTGATTTATTCTCCTTCTTACGGCCTCACTGCCAGCGCCATCATTATCATTTGTCATTAAATGACGGGTTCCAGAGCAGGGATTTTTCTGTCCTCTGCCGACTGGTCATTATCCTGTTTATTCTGTCTCTTCGTCATATCACCAGCAGTAGTGTCTGAGAAATGTTAAGAAGTTCATTAAAAGATATCGTTGCTTTTTTTCTTTAATTGGGCGATCTTCATAATTACACTTTTTATCCTTATCCTTATCAGCACATATGTATCCATAACAATTGCAATGATGATAAGGAAAATAGCAATGACACTGATGATGATGAGAAGGAGAGGAAATGAAGAAAAAAACTATAGGCGAAGTTGACAAAAGTAATAATGATGATGACGAGGATGAAGATGATGATGATAACAATGATAATGATGAAAACAACAAAAATAAGCTATAAGAACAATGATAGTAGTAATGATAATGATGGCGGTAATAGTATTAATAATAATAATGATAATGATAATGATAATAATAATGATAATAATAATGAGGATGAGGATAATAATGACAATGATAATGATAACGATAATGGTAATGATGATAATAATAATAATATCAATAACAGTAATGAATAATGAGTAATATTGATAATGAAATAAGTAATAATAGTAATAATGCTAAAAACATTATAATAATGATGATAATAATAATGATATTAATAATAATAATAGTTGTACTGCTACTACCAATAATAATGATGATAATAAAAGTAATGATAAGAATAACAAAAATGATGATTGTAATTATAATGTTGATATCAATAGTAATGATAATGATAGTAGCTGTGATAATAATGATCGTACTAGTAATATCAATAATAAAAACCAATAATAACAACAATGATGATAGTTATGATAAAGATGAAAAGTAATGTTAATGATAGTAACAATAATGATGATGATAATGATAATATTAGGAATTATAATGATTATGATAATAACGATAATGATAATGATAATAATGAAATACTAATAATAACAATAGTAATAATGATGATATTGATGATAATAATGATGATAATGATAATGATCATTATGATAATAAGTGTTAAAACAATGATGATATTGATGATAATAATGATGATAATGATAATGATCATTATGATAATAAGTGTTAAAACAATGATGATATTGATGAAAAAGTAATAATGAGGATAACAACGTCAGCAAAAATAACAACGAGGGCAATAAGTATAATAAAGATAGTGGGAATAACAATGATCATTATATTGATAATAGCAATATAAAATATCGCAAATAGAGATAACGATTATGGTAATAATCAATAATGATAATGATAATAGTAATAATAATGATGATAATGACAATGATAATAGCAATAATGATGAAAAAATAGTAACAATAATAAGGTAACAAAAATAGCAATAACAATAAGAATGATAAACACAATAATGGTGACAATAAAATATATATTCATAGTGTCAATAATAATGATAATAATGATAACCATTATTATAGAAATAACATTAATAGTAATTACAGTAACAAGTGACAATAGTGAAGTGATGGCACTAATAACGACGTCAATACAACAGCTCAAGCAGCAGCAGGAGCAATGAAAAGCAGCGGCCACAGATCCGCTTCCGTCTCTTGGCCTTTTGGCAAGCTCTCGGAAGCGGATCACGCACTTCACAGCCACGGCGGCGGTTGCGGCGATGTGCCTGTCATACACCCGAGGCTTCGCCGATGATTACCAAGCATACATCACCCAGATTGCCACCAAATCCAGGAAGAAGTCATGCTTACCGCCCCTCCCCTTCCCCACTCCCCTCCCCTCCCCTCCCCCCCCCTTCCCCACTCCTCTACTCCGTCCTTACTACTTATTCTTGCTCCTCCGCCCTCCCCCTCCCCTCCCCCTCCCCTCCCCTTGCGCACGTGCTTTTATCCACTTTCTTTCACCTTGTTGTCTGAGCCTTATATACAGTATTGTGTACATGCATTTATACATAATGATTTGATACATCACACACATACACCAACACACACACACACGTGTGTGTGTGTGTGTGTGTGTGTGCGTGTGTGTGCGTGTGTACATATGTGTGTGTGTGTGTGTGTGTGTATATATATATATATATATATATATATATATATATATATATATATATACACATATATATATATATATATATATATATATATATATATATATATATATATATATATATATATACATATATATATACGTATGATATTGATGGTGATAAGGATGATAATAACAATAATGACAATAATCATGACAAAAATAATAATAACAACATAATGATATCAATAAGCATAATAACGATGATAACAATAATATCAATGATAATGCTATTGCTAATGATCATAGTAATGATGATCATAATAATTACTACTACTAATTCTAGTAATAACAGTTATAATGATAACAACATTATATCAATTATAATGTTAATCATAATACAAACAATAATAATGATGATAAAGATAATGATAGCAATGATGAGGATAAGGATAACAATGATGGTAATATAAATAATAGTGGCAGTGATAATAATGATAATGATGATGATTATTATGATGATGACGACGATAGTGACAATGATAATGATTATCATAAGAATAGTAATGATGATGATAGTAATACTGATGATAATAATGATAACAATGATAGTAAAAGGAATAATGTTAATAATGATGATAATAATGATAATAATGAGGATAACAGTAACAATCATGATAATGATAATGATAGTGATAATAATAATAATGATAATAATAATAGTGATAATGATAATGGCAATTATAATGATAATAGTAATAATAACAATTGTAACAGTAAAAATAAAAATTGTAACAGTAAAAATAAAAATGATAGTGATAATTGTTATGGTGAGAATCACTTTGATAATGATAAAGATAATCTTTATGATGATGAGAACAACAGTAATAATGACGATAATGATAATATTAATTATAATAATAACAATGAATAGAGTATTAATAAGTGATAAAACGGATGATAACAATAACGACAATTTTATCATGATAATGGTAATGACAGTAATAGCAATAATAATATTAGTAATAATAATGACAATAATTAGGATGATGATTATAATATTGATAATGAAAACAATGATAACAATGATAATAATATTGATAATGAAAACAATGATAACAATGATAATAATAACAATAATGATGGTGATAATAAAATGATAATGATAACGATGATCATTAAGATTAATATGATTGTAATAATAGTATTGATAATAATTATGATAATGGTAGTTTTGATAATATTTGTAATACCAATTATAACAATAAAAACGAATATATTAAGAGTGATGTTAGTGACAGTGATAATAATGATGATGGTGATCATATTGATAGTGAAAATAATGACAATAATGATAATGATAACAATCATGATAATGCTGATACCAATGACGAGGATAATGGCAATGATAAGGATGATATTAAAAAGAGTAAAAGTAATAATAATGATGATATTATCGACAATTATATTACTACTACTACTACTAACACTGATGGTAACGGTAATGATGATAATCATAACTACAATAATTATAATAGTAATGATAACAATGGTAATTATAATTATAATAATAATGATAATGATAATGATAATAATGTAACAATGATAACGATGGTGATGATAACGATAATTTTACTTATAATTGCCATGGTGATAATAATAGTGATAATGATAATAACGATAATGATATTACTACTACTTCTACTACTACTAATGGCAATAATAATGATGCTGATATTAATAATAGTAATAGTAATAATGATAAACGGATGTTAATGATATGAACAGCGACAATAATAAGAATTGTGAGAACAATTGTGTCACAACGGTAATAAAAACGGTTTTATGCTTTGGTCTTCGTAGTGTTCTTTGCAAGTCTCTTTAAGAATTAAAGAGAGGAAAAAAAACGAAGCATTGTTACATTATCACATGCACGTATTTCACGTGCAGTACGTGATGGGTGGGGAAGGAAGGGGGAGGAAAGGGAAGGAGAAACGGGGGCAGAAGGAAGGAGCGAAGGAGGGGGAGGAATAAAAGTAGAGGAAGGTGAGGAATAGAAAAAAGATGAAGAAAATGACGAAAACGGGGAAGAGTCGGGGGAGTAGGGAGTAAACGGAGTGGAATGAGGAAATAGAATACGAGAAAGAGGAGGAAGAGAGAGGAGGAGGAACGTGGGTCGAGCTCACGGCGTGTGAACGGGACTGGCCAGGCGCTGGCCACGGCAAAGGGGATTTCTCTTGTTGTGCAAATTGATCTTACTGTTATCAAGTGGACTGGCCACTGTGGAGCGAGGGAGAGAGCGCCAACTAATGCTGTTATTTTCACTGAATCATTATTATTGCCTTTCTCCCTCTCACTCGATTTTATTACATGCCTATGTATAAAATTGTTGATTTTATTAAAGGAAGAGAGCCCTTTAAATCTCCTCTTCCTTTCCCTTGTAGATTAGCTGGCTCTCCGCTGGCCGACCGCAGAATCCGTGGAAAGAGCAAAGCAGAAAATTCCATCACGGAGCGAAATTGTCTTAAGGAAACGTGCATCGGCAGAAATTTAATCTTAAAGAAAATAGAAAAGAAAGTCAAGAAGACCTAATCAGAAATATAATCGGAGTTATATGGCCGGCTTAATCCAAATAACCTCCGTGTAATCTCAGGAAAAATCCTCAGGAACAATCCAGCTCGGGAGATGAACCGAAGGGACGCAGCCCGCCGCGCTCGCCCGGGGACGTGACCGCCTCGTCACCGCCCAGAAAAGATCATGTGTTTAGGATATACGGTTATATATATATATATATATATATATATATATATATATATATATATATATATATATATATATATATATATATATATATATATATATATATATATATATA
>BOPN01012044.1:0-13156 GCA_017312705.2 Penaeus japonicus | reverse complement strand
TATATATATATATATATATATGTATGTGTGTGTGTGTGTGTGTGTGTGTGTGTGTGTGTGTGTGTGTGTGTGTGTGTGTGTGTGTGTGTGTACGTACATATATCTTCGCCCATTTTTACCTCCACATTATAAACAAAATATCGAATAGTTTTCATTACATTTCGTTGATGACAGACATTCCAGGGCTCAGAATTTTAAACTCTATTGACCATTGACTGACAGAACTATATGATAGCCACGCATTAATTGGTGATTAGGAAAATGACCTCCTTTGCTCTGCATCGATTCGGTCAAGTAGATTGTGCAGTAGAGTGATATGGTGTAATTATGCCATATGTATAAACCTTGGTGTGATGTGATGAAAGATGCATTATGACTACAAAAAGTGTATGATTCATTACAAAAAGATAAAGAAGAAAGGTGATTAAGAACATTTTACAATAGAATCTCACACGAAATTATTCCTATGTTTTACAATATTATATTAATTAATATAAGGTATGTAATATATACATGCCCAAATGCATATTATATTTACATTTCGATTTTGTATATTGTGTTTGATTTGTTTGTCTTATTATACAGCATACAGTGAAAGTTAAAGACTAGTTCAGCTTATTTCTTCATGTATATTTTGGCATTTGGTCCCATCTAAAAAAATATGTAACTTTACTTGATATGTAACTTAAGGCTTCAAATGTCATACCAGTCTTTACAATCTACATACCCGATATATATTTCACTCCACACGCATTTCAGCCATGCAGGATGAATAACATCAATCACATTATCTTCCTAAGCTACCTTACCTTACTAGACACCAACCCTCATCTCAAAATGACCAAACACTTTGCTCATTACTTTGACAGTGTTTCTGGCGGGGTCGGACCAGTGGCTGGTCATAATGGCTTGCGCAGGAGCCTTCGGGTTGGGCCTCGGGTGCTTATACATACTCGATGTCCTACTCATGGTAAGACTTCTTGGGGTTGAGAAGCTCCAGTCAGTCCTTGGGATGAGTCAGCTTCTCCGCTCGGTCGGTTTTATATTCATAGGGCCTGTGGGAGGTGAGTACCGATGTATTACTACGTTTACTCTATGTATGAATCACTGTAACAGCGTGTGTCTTATACCTTGTTAGTTAATGCAAAGTTCTAGAAATTAGTTGATATATATATTATTTTATGTAACATACTGTGGCTATACGAATAGAGATCTAGAT
This sequence comes from Penaeus japonicus, assembly GCA_017312705.2. Taxonomy (NCBI): domain Eukaryota; kingdom Metazoa; phylum Arthropoda; class Malacostraca; order Decapoda; family Penaeidae; genus Penaeus; species Penaeus japonicus. Next base: position 11,937 of record BOPN01012044.1, on the reverse strand, counting down.
CTGTTTCTATATATCTGTTTTTCTTTAGATTTTATCACTGAAGCAAATCAGTTTAGATATGGATACAGCCTCCTTATGGTGTAATCTGTCATTTACTGATCTTGTGACACAACGGAGATTTTTGTTTCTTGCGATCCAGGTTCCATTCGCGATGTCACGGGCAACTACTGGGCAACGCTAGCCTTCTTCTCGAGTTGCATGCTGACTGGCTTTTTTATCATGGTCTTCACGGCTCTGACCTACCGACCAAAACCTGATCTCCAGGAAGATGATAAACCTCAGCAAGATCAACCATAGTTATTGTGTCACCTAGAAGATTCTATGAATATTACCTTCAGCAGTGCGCTCCCCCCCCCCTCTCTCTATCTATCTCTATCGCAATGGCATTCTTGCGGAGTCACTTTTCACTTAACCTTGGCATTGGCCTCGTGTTCAAGATACCAAGAGAAACCGATGTATATCTGGCACAGTGCCCGAATTCGGATCACAAAGATGGTGTGGGAAGATAAGACTGATTACCGTATAGTTGGTAAAGAAAATCAGCAATTGTTTTCCAGATGCATCCATTTGCAAAAGGAATTCGCGTTCTATTGTTTATTCATAACAAATATATTTTATTTTTTCGTAGGAATGCGTGTCCTATAGTACAGCATCTTAAACACTTTGATGAAAAGGTTATTGCCTATGGTCCTCTATCCTCTTTGGAAAAAGTTGTATCTCTATTCTAATCTACCTCTTCGCCAGTAAGTCTGTGCGTCTTCCAAGTTACCAGAAGATGTGAACGAAGCGCATATTCGCCAATGTGTCTGTGCGTCTTCCAAGCTGCCAGAGGATGTGAACGAAGCGCATAGGCAGTAAGGAATCACTCCGCATTACTCATGCATCAAGAACAAAAATGTCGCAGCTAGTGTTGCTAATGCATTAAAACAGACGTAAATAGATGTAAGATAAAAAGAAGTCTATCACATGTGATGTCGTGATAAGGCGATGAAGCCAGTGACTCATGAAAAAGTATTAGATAATGACGCTGATAAGGTAGTGAGGGTTACGAACTCATACCTATTTTGTAATATTAACGGAAATTCGTCGAATATGATGTTATACACGTAGACTCATCATAGACCAGAAGCTTTATCATATATATTCAAAACCTGACAAACAAGAAAGGCAGTTTTTCAATGGAAATGGATTTAATCTACTTAAAATAATTAAACAGGTATCTGGAAAGATCAATTTTCTTTTACATCTTATACGATGAGATTTCTTGGCAATATGCTTATTGATCTGTTAAAATATATTGAGGGAAGATGAAGACATAGTAATATCACTGAAGAAATTTTATTGATTGCAGTATCATAACTGGAAAAAAGACGACGATTTAGTAATAAAATTACACTGTATTGGAGGTGGTTACTCCGTAATAATAACACACACACACACACACGCACTCACGCACGCATGCAGACGCACGCGCACGCACACACACGCACGCACACACGCACACACACACACAGATATATATACATATATATATATATACATATATATACATATATACATATATATGTATAAATATATATATATATATATATATATATATATATATATACATATATATACTTATATACAATGAGAAGTTGTTTAGTGATATTCACTTCGATAGTGATAATGGCGAGGAAGGTAATGAAAATGATTAATAACTGACAAAATTTCCACTTTATTCATTATACTACGAGTAAGCCTACATGTAACATTATTCATACTACATGTAAAACTGCAACTTCTACAACTACTAATCAATAAAGCTGATATAGGTGACACATGTTGCTAATACGAGTGAGATGGATAATGGTGTTAGCAACATTGATACCACAAAGAAAAGAAGAGTATTATAACACTGACAAATCGTGACATAAGTGATCTTCATACATGACAACAACAAAAAAAAATAACTCGAGTTACTCCTAGCTAACAAAATGGTTGGTAATTGTTTGCAAACTCGATGTTAATCGTTGTTTTGTTTAGGTACGTTCTATATGTTTGCGTGTTTGTATTGTATAATATTGCCAATGGTATATTTATGTTTGTAAATAATATTGCATTTTGATGAGATGTTGCCTTTTTTAAATACCTACACTTCAGTTACGTGCTTTTATATATTATTTTTTACATTTTCTTTGTGTATAGTAAATGGTAACTTTGGTACCTCTGTGCTGCTAGTGATATTAATGCATCATAATATGCAGGATGTGAGCAGGATCATCCGGTTGTTGTTCAGAATACATTAAGCATAAAACACACACACACACACACACACACACACACACACACACACACACACACACACACACACACACACACACACACACACACACACACACACACACACATGCACATACACAGATTGTGTGTATTAAACCACAAATCCAACGTTACCAGTCCTAGGCAGATCATCTACAAGAGACGTAATATTTAGTAGGACTGATAAGGTGGTTTGGGAACCTAAGTGGTTTAAAAACTTTACTGAACGTGTAAAGGAAACCGGTGGAAAGAAAAGGGCCGGGTCGCCGGTTCACCCTGGGAGCGAGCCTGGGAGAAATGTCCGACCCTGACGAATGATGAAGTAATTCTGTTTTTGTTGTGACCCGATTTTGGTCGAGGGACTAGGAGCGCGGTCATTAGTGGAACTCAAAAGAAAGAAAAATCGCTTGATCTCATTTGTAGTACAAAGGTTATTTCTTCAGGTTTATGTCAGTGGTGTAATACAATTGCTGAACCCCTCTCTTGCTCAACGTGCTGAATACGCAAGAACTATCAGATTTCCTGCAAGCTTTACTAAAATCGAGGTGCGACGTCTGCAACAAACCTTATAGTACGTGGAAGCTTGAAGGACACGACACTGTCCCTATTTATGCTAAGAGACACCATGCATTTCTTGTTCTCTGATCCAAGATACAGTTCTAGGATAGCAAATTACGGAAAGGCGGAAAAAGTAGCCAAGGGATAGTCTCCTTCAAACATATTCATCCTAAAATGGTCACATCTTCGATTATCTCATACCCAGTGAGATTTATGTCATGAAGCTGTCAGACTATGATGTCTTGTGCTGCCTAGCAAAGCGGCAAACAAAGGCTGCTTTTACCTTGGTCAAGTTGACTATTCGCTGCTCCAGGTTAAACAAATTCCTCACACTGTGGAGTGTTCAGCATGGCAGGCTAAAGGAAATTGCATATTATTGAGATCAAAGGTGCAGACTCATCATGATATATTGAGTAATAAGTATGTCAAGCACACAAATGCAATTGGTTGCCACACAACCGAAGAACTGAAATCTAGGCACAAGGTCAGGGGAGCCATGATCATCAAGTTACTCATGTTATTCACTTTTATTCATTCATGTATATTTTCCAGACACCATTGGTGGAAAATGTGTTTAAAGGTATGCTTAAGCTGAAAACACATGACTCAATTGCTTTAAATGTGTGTATGAGGATTTTCTTAATTCCAAAACTTTGGACATGTTTTCTGCAAAACACTTTTTATTTCTCTGGGGCTCCTCAAATGCAGTATGAGTGCCTGACTTAACAATACCAGAAGGGATAACTGATTCTTGAGAGAATATTTAAAATATTTGAAAAAAAAATCTGCACATTTTAAACTAAAGCAGAATGAAAAATTGAGAAAAGGGATATGAATGCATACCCAGAACAACTGATACCACGGTGGTCCTTGCAATTATAATAGATAAAAAATTGTAATGCATGATCAGGTTCACAGACTTTGCACAAAATTCTGGAGACTTCATCCCCCATCTTTTATGTTAAAGCATCTATAAAAATCAACAACAGCTCAGAGGCATTGGAAGAAGAAAGGATTGCATATTTCCTGAGTCTTGCCATACAGCCATGACCAAAACAGATGAGACATACATATATATTTATATGTGTATATATACACACACACACACACACACACACACACACACACACACACACACACACACACACACACATATATATATATATTTATATATATATATATACATATGCATATCCACACATACATTTCTCTCAATATTTCCCCGCCTATATATATATATATATATATATATATATATATATATATATATATATATATATATATATATATATATATATATTATATATATGTCAGAGTTCTAGCATTAGGTGATGGTATAAGTTGCTTGTAAAACAACATCCGGTCTTAAAGAAAGTTGTAAAAAGGATGTGTGAAGAAAGTGTGACTGACGTGTGACTGTAATGGTAGAAAAATGCTGAGTCTGTGGAGGAAATGGATAATAGGATCAAAAACTATTATAGATGAGCTTTATAAGGATTTAATACAACTTTGCAAATCAGTTTCAACTTTTATTCATCCAAGTAACAACAATCAAACTAACAAAGTATATACACAAAGAAATGCATCTCATTATAATTTAAATATATATTAAATTTACGAAGAAAAAAAATCCAGTAAAATAATAGCTACCAATTGAAATGCTTGCAAAAAAATGTATATCAAAGTGGCCAATTTATAATTTCATCACAATAGCAGTACATACTAAAACAAATTCCTAATTCTTCGTTCTATGTCCACTACAAAGTTGAAATCTTACACTGAAGAATAACTTTATTTTCATTCATCATTAAAACAATCTATACATAACACTAATTAAAAAATACATTTAAAATATGCTATATAGTCTATTTTCGTCTCTATTTATACTGATACAATTGAGATTCTGATATGAGCCCGGCTATCCGCGCCTCCTCAATAGCTTGGTAGTACTGGTCGAAACTAACATAGGGATGAATCCTCCCATCTTCGTCCAGAGAAAACTGGGTGAGACTCGGATTTTGGAGGTCTGACGACTCGGTTGAGGTTGTGTTGGTGTCAGTGTGATGGACGAGGCAGTTGTCATCCACAGAGTTACTGACACCTTCCATCATGTCTAGTTTGTGGCCTCTTACCCCTGGCAGCAGACGTGCAGGGGGGAGGCTTGGTAGAGAGTCCGGTTCCTTGCAGAGCGTTAGGTCCTCACTGCTTGATGACGATGATAGATCCTGTCAAGTACAGAAAGTATCACTGTGTATGAGAGATAAACAGAGCATGATTCATTAAACAATACTGACTATATTGAAATCAAGGGCTCAATTAATTAATCTATATGCATATCCCAGTATGACAAATTCATCTTCATGACAACAGTTAAGTATACTACTAGAATCAATAATTTGTACAATAACAATGATGTCATTTGAATAAAACAATTTTGTTCATCTTGAAGTGTTTTCTGAACATGAGATAATTTTGATGAAAATATGAATTTAATTTAATTTATTTATCTTCTTTTTGACATTACTTTCTCAGTATGAAACTCTGATACAGAATAACAATACATAGGAATATAAAAGAAAGAAAGAAAGAAAAAAATTGTTGTTGAGATTTCATACGCATATCTACTAGTATACAGTAAAAAAAGGCCCAAATATTCAAACAGAACAAAGTCTGGAATATGGTACCTCTTGTTACTTCTCAGTAAAACAACTAAATAAAGAACATTTTTGGTGATTATAATTTTTTTCCTTTTACAAACTATGGAAACAAACAAACAAACAGGAACCATAACATATTGCACATTCAGTGTAGGAGGTAGAAGGAAAAAATCATGCAAAATCAATGTAAAAAAAAGGTTTCTGAAGTCGTAATGAACATTGAATTGGAGTCCTCACCGCTGTCCTCATATGTGGTCTGTGATGAATGGGAGGTCGTGGAGAGCTGCCCCCAGACAAGGCAGAAGGGGTTAGGGCACTGCGCATAGGGAAGTTAAAATTGCGGATGATGAGGGTAATGTCGTCCCTTGTTGTTACATTTCTCTGCTTGGTGAGATAGTTATCATGGTGCAGACGGACTACTTTGTCAACCACTGTTTGAGCTATGCTTGTTAAAGTTGGTTGCTCTACAAACTGTAGAAAGAAATATATATGTAAAAGATAAACAGATAAAGACATTAATTTATACTGCTCTATTTCTCCATCGGTACATTTGATTAGGATATTATAGTGTTCAGTGTGACAAGTTTGATATGCTGTGACTTAAGTCCTGGAATCCTTCAGATTTTCCAAATATCAAAACCAAAATAGATCAGGAAAAAAAATAAAAAAGGTACTGTATAAGAGAAAAGCTTAGGTGTACACGACGACTATATTCTTCACAAAAGTCAATGACTTTCAAAAGATAAAATTTTAAGACAAAAAAAAAGCCCACAAATACAAACCTGTTCAACAACCATCTGTGCAATTTCCTTGTTAACTTGCTCAGATCCAGTAGCCTCTTTGTAAGAATTATAGAGACCATCACTCATCAATAAGAGGAAGCTGAAATTAGAAATCAGTTCACGTGAATTAAACCAATATTATTTCTCTTCTTAGAAATCACTGTAATTATAAACAAAAAAATTTATACAGTATGTGCATATGATTCTTAGATAACCGTTAGAGTATAAATATTTACATATATCCTGTATATATAACTATCTGTGTGACTTATGATTCATTTATACCACTTGAAAGAAAGAGTAAAAATAAAGAAACAATATGCATCAACAATAAAAAAAAACTTTGGCTGTATGTCCACCAGTATTAATGGCTGCCATGCATTTGCAATGGAGTGTCAGATGATGCCAGGGCATTGTGTAAATCACAAAGTACAGAGTCATATAAAAATATGTATATAGGCCTCTAATTTGCCCACAAAGTAGACAAATTTCCCCACAAATTTGATGAATTAGGGGAAGAAAATTTCCCAACACATATAGTGTAATAATATACAGGATAATGCACATATTTCAGGCCTAGGAAAAAAAAATTGTCAATATTTTCATGTCAAATGATTTCATATAGTTCACTGCCATGCTTACCTGCAGGACTCGTCAATAGGCATGAATGTGATATAAGGTTCAGCGATAACAGGTTCCGCTGTTGCTGAACTTAAGATGTCAAATTCCGTGTAACCACCTTTCATGAAGTAGTTCCCAATACATCTTGTCAACTCATGGTTACCAAGCTTGGCTCCTTAATAAATAAAGAAAATGTTAATTTAAAAAACAATTGTCTTAAACTCTGGTCCACATTTACTGACTTAATAAAGGGTCATTTGCCAAACTATCTGTGAATCAAAAGTCTCAAGATTTTTTTTTTTAAAGATCCTAAAAAGTCAATAATTATGGAGGATTTATTCATTCATAATTTTTTTTTTTTTTTTCTTTCCATGTAAAACAAGCGGATGACCAATGTCTATCTGTCTGTTGTTCAATATATGATTCTGCATTTTTGCCATTATCATCATTACTGCAAGGACTCTATTTTTGTATCGTAGTGTAAAAAAAATATGTTTCTATTCACAGCAATGAACACAATCTGCCAAACTAAAAATAACCTAATCCTTACCATGCTTAAAGATTAATAATATTCTTCTCATCTCTTGTTTTTAGGGTTATGTAATCAAGGAACCAATACCTACTCCAGGTGTTTGTAACAGACATCATTACAGTTGGTAATTTCTTTTTCACATATATCCATAGAACACAATGTCTAATTACAAGCCACAGTTCTAGGTGATGATATCATTGTCTACTCTTCTGCCCTAACAGCCCTAACTTTGTCAATATTCATGCGGTGTGACATGCCCATGTGATTCATATTCATAGAACAATAACCTGGGACAATTTTCTAGTACATATGCTTAAAGACTTAAGCATATGCTGAATCAAAGAAAGTAATTGACTAACAAGAGTTATTATTATTTTTAACATCATTTCAGACAGTAGAAAAGCCCATATTAAGATATAGTAGTAAAGAAAAGAAAAGAAAAGAATAGAAAGAGAAGAAAAAGATATAATGTAAACATGTAAAACATGATTTGGGACATGGGTGATGAGAGAGAAGAGAGGGGATAGTGTGATGTAACCCCTCAGGAGCATATATTTCCTTTCGTTCTTGGGTTGCCTGTGAGTAGAATTTGTTTCTATGGATATTGTTGAAAACATCCAAAATACAAATGCTGAATTCTCTATTCTCTTGTAGTATTCAGTAAATTTCAGTTAACCTAATCAAAACCTCTGTTTTTTTACCTCTGATTTTGTTTGCTGTCAAATTGAGTGATTCCAAACGCTGCAACTCATCATGGCTACTAGTGGTGTGGTCGGCAGTAAGCTGCTTCACTTTTAATACGCCAGACCTAAGACCAGAGAAAAAATGTCATACTGACTCAACTAAAATAAGAATGATAAAGTGCAAGAGATTCAAATGAAATTACAATCAATCTGAAAATAACAATAATAATAATAACAGTATCAACAAGAGGGATGGACGTGACTTTCCATCTACGAACCTATCTTTCTTACACAGAAGAGCTCTTGAGTCCCCGACATTGCCGACATACAACGTTTTTCCATGCATCAACGCCACAACAGCTGTTGTTCCTCCCCTTATCTCCTGGTCCAGCGCCTAAAATAAATTGTGGATATTATTATTAAAATTTCTGTTAATACTGTGTTACTTCCTTTGCTTACTAATTTTATTTATAAAAATTTGGGGAAAAAGCCACTCCCACTCAGTCACTCAATTGTTGTGTGCATGTGTGTGTGTGTGTGTGTGTGTGTGTGTGTGTGTGTGTGTGTGTGTGTGTGTGTGTGTGTGTGTGTGTGTGTGTGTGTGTGTGTGTGTGTGTACATGCATGTGCATGTAGGTGTGTGTGTGTGCATGTGCTTGTCCATGTGCATGTCTATGTACAGAAACTAATTTCATGTTATGACTCTCAAAAAATCATATCAAAATCAATCTTTACCTGAAGTCTACTAAATGTTTCAGGGAATTTCTGAGCAGCTTCAAACTGTGACATCCCATCTGGGATTTTGTCCAACAACTGAGTGCGTTCTGCAATTCTCGGGTCAATGGATTCCAAGAAAGCATTCTCGACAGAGAGAAAAGCCTCTCTAAAGACCTCTTTCACCTCTTCGTCTGTCGTTTTTCCTGTCAACTGCTCGAAACTTAACTCTGCAGGCATCCTCTGAAATTATAAGTATTTCATTATTTTTCTAATACAATGAAATACTATGAAAATCTTTTATCTATTTTGTTTACACTATAATAAAACAGCTGCATTAACTCACTTTATTCCTGTGATTAACTAATTTTCCTTAAAAGTATAAATGTTCTTTTGTAACAGAAATCCATGGTACAATGACTAATTCTTTACTAAAAAAAATAATACTCAACCTGTGATGCAAAGTACGCTGCCTTAGCACCATCATGGCCATCAAAGACCCCATATAAGTAAGTGTTATTTTCACGGTCGAGACAAAAGTGAATGCTGCGGTCCTCATACTCGTGTTCCGAGCATGGTGTACCATCTTCTCGATACATCTGGTTGGCTGACATCCCAACACCTGTAAAAAATACTGATTCCTTAACCAGAATGTCCTTACTCTGAAGCCTATAGCAATGAGAAATAATTTTTCATACATACAATTAGATTTTACATTTAGTATTATTTATACTATATGATATAATTCATATAGGTGTTTAGTAAAGAAAAAGCAAATTTGCCAAAACTTGAAAAAATAATTTTAATATCAACCTTTTTTTAAACATCATAAAAACTTGAAATTCTAATTTCCTTTCAGTGAGGACTCATTTAAAGACTATTTTACATGATGATATCATGCTTATGGTAAAGAAATTGTTGAGTAAATTACTAATATGTGAATATAAAAGTTTTACACTTTGTAAAATAACTATACACTGTAAGATATTAAATTTCAAGATGAAGAAATAACACTGATAAAATATAATTTACTGATATAGTCAAATGGCATCTGGCCAACACTTCAACACTACACTTCAATCTCTATACATTCAATTAAATGAACTTTCAGGATGAATGGAACACCTCCTCTCCACTATAAGTCCAATCAATTAAGAGTTATCTGTAGACAGAAGAAAATGAGGATCCATCTTGACCAACATCTAACATTTAAGGAAGACCTGAGTACGACAGAACAAGAAAATCACGAAAAATATCTTATTCAAATGGTAAGAAAAATCGTAACCAATATACCTGACAATTTGCAGATTGGGAGGCCATCGGTCCAGGTATCATTGTTCCTCATTCCCGTCATCCCCAGAGATGTTGGTTTGATAGCCTGTGAAGGCATCGTCTTCTAGTCAGACACCTGCAGAAACAAAGAGTCATGTTGGGAGTTTTGTCATTCAATAAAAATAGAAAGGGATATAAATTTTTTTTTCCCCTTTACTCCTGTCATTCTGATAGGAGTGTATATATTTTGAATATCAAATCATATCAAGTTTTTAAAGTTAAAGCTATAATTTTTTTTACGATAAAATACAAGTGTTTTTTTTCCATCCTCTATTCTGCTTCCGTAAGTGTTAGAAATAAAGAGTAATCTGTAGAGGGGAGTTTGATGGATGAATCACACAATGGTTTATGAAAGGTTTAGCACAATTAATTATTAAATAGATGGAGAAGGGTTTAGCACTGCCGATCATGTCTTTGCTCTCCCACTATCTTAAAACAGATCTAACAGTCATAAAAAAAAAAAATTGAGTTTCTTTACTGAAAAGATAAGTCTATTTGCAATTCTGCTTAACATTGAATAAAATAATAAACTTTTATGGACTATCATGTCAACTATCATTTCATGTTATAATGGCATGATATGTTCATCCAAATAACCAGGTATCATATTCTCTCTCCTTAAAACAATGCAGACATGAAGGAAGGAGGTAACAAAAACTGACATGCAACTTTCTATTTTTGTAAAAGGAAGAAGAAGAAGAAGAAAGAAATCAAGCCGTTGAATTCAAAATTTACTTTCAAATTATAAAATATTTACCACCAAGGTAGCTGATATAAGGTAGAAAAGTGTCGGGGGGAAAAGCTGAATGCATTACATAAATAAATACTCAGAGCCTACCTTTTTGTACAGAGATACTGTCTGGCTACTGCTCTCCAAGGGGTATTGGGTCTGACCCCATCTAATGCAAGCTGAAATATAGATATGTTCTTGATAGGGAACCACATCATACAACTAAACTGTACCAAACTATGGTGCAAGGTCTTTAAGAACAAATACAAACACTATAATATGTGTTCAAAGATGGAATGAAACATCACCCATGATAAAGGAAATGTTAGACCATGACTACTATTTTAGTTTTACCTTGGCTGAGGGATCTAGTCTGACCAACCTACAGACAACAAAAGAGTACATACACATGCACTGTCGAGTGAAGTTTCGTTTTATTATTCTTTTATATATAGATGATTCCACAAAGACTTGTGTCACTAAGAAGTTGATTAATTAACCTACCTGACATTACCTGTTTACCCCATTCCTTGAATATTTGCGAGTTTTTATTCTATTTCTAAGACTGCCACCGTTGTTGTTACCATTATCATAATAATGATAAGTAATAGCAATACATAAATACAAAAATAATATTTGTTTTTGTCCTCCCATAAAACTGCAATACTTCTATCACACCATGTATAACAAACATAACTTGTTGATGTGACCCCCATATTACAATTTTAGACAACTGCAACATTGATAAAGTCTGTCGTATGGTACATAAGTCTCGCAATTCAGTAAAACACAAAAAAATGCTAGCACAAACATATATCAAATACTATACTGAGCATATGAAAGAGCATTTGAAAGGTTGCAGCATGTCGAGTGAAGTTTCCTCACACAGTAATAAAACCCATCTGGGGTGCCGCTTAGGTGGCACTAATGCCTGTTCTGGAGACTGGGCAGTAATGATAATAACAGTGATAAGGAAAAAATATAAAGAAAAGGGTGAAGTGCTATCAAATAGGTCTATTAATTGACTC
>BOPN01012040.1:0-5000 GCA_017312705.2 Penaeus japonicus | reverse complement strand
GAGATACATAGATACATAGATAAAGAGCGAGAGAGAGACAGACAGACAGACAGACAGACAGACAGACAGACAGACAGACAGACAGACAGACAGACAGACAGACAGACAGACAGACAGACAGAGAAAGAGAAAGAGAAAGAGCGAGAGCGAGAAAAGCCTACTTATCTCTTGATGCACATGTTGATTAGTGTGTAACACTATGGAGTGGCAGGCGCAGCGACCACCTCTTCGCTAATGGCTTGTGACCTGTGATTTCTGAGCGTCGAGTCATGCTAAATCATGGTCTTTAAAGTCTCCCCCTCTCCCCTCTCCCCTCTCGCTTCTCCCCTCTCCCTTCTCCCCTCTCTCCTCTTCATCTCGCCTCTCCATCTCCATCTCCCCTTCCCCCTCCCCCTCCCCTCTCCCCTCTCCCCTCTCCATCTCCCCTTCCCCCTCCCCTCTCCCCTCTCCATCTCCCCTTCCCCCCTCCCCTCTCCATCTCCCCTTCTCCGTCTCCCCTTCCCCCTCCCCTCTTTCCCCTGGCCTGGTTCCCTGGTTCCTCTGCCCTCCCCTCCCTCCCTCCCTCCCCTTATTCTGCTTCTTTTTCTCTCTCTCCCTCTCTCTCTCTCTCTCCCTCTCTCTCTCTTTCTCTTTATCTTTATCTTTCTCTTTATCTTTCTATTTTTCTCTTTCTCTCTTTCTCTTTCTCTTTCTCTCTTTCTCTCTTCTTTTCTCCCTTTTCTTTAATTTCCCTCTTTTTTCTTTTCATCATTTATATTTGTTCTCTTTTATTTCTCGTTTTATCTATTACCTTCATTTTTCATCTACTGCTGTTTTTTGGAGGTGGAAGAGAGGGGTGTGAGGGAGAGGGAGGGGGGGGAGGGAGGGTGAAGGGGGAAGGAGGGAGGGAAATGGAGAGGGAGATTGATAGAGGGAGGAAGAGAGGGAGGGATTAGGGAATGAGTGACTAGGGGGGGGGTGAGGGAGGAGGGGGGGTGTCGATTCCTTGAACTTTTGGGCCTCGTTTTAATGCCAAGGGAGTGAGGTCTGCCCGAGGGTGAACTAGGGGGGGGGGAGGGTGGAGGGGGGGAAGGGGGGTGACGGAGGACGAGTGGGAGGGGGAAGGGGGGGTGACGGAGGACGAGTGGGGGTGGGGATGGTGGGTAAGAGGGAAGGGGTAGGGAGGGAGGCGCGGGTGACGAGTGGGGGTGGGGAAGGGGGAAGGGGGGGGTGACGGAGGACGAGTGGGGGTGAGGATGGTGGGTAAGAGGGAAGGGGGAGGGAGGGGGTGCTGGGGGTGGGGATGGGGGTGGGGGAGGAGGTGTTAGCAGCGTACGCAAGACAGTGAGTTGCTGAATATTGTTCTTGTTTTCAGTGTTATTGCGATTGTTGATTGAAGTTTTTGTTGTTATTATCGTTGTGATTGTTGGTGTTATTGTTATTGTTGATAGGATGATTGTTGTTATTATCATTATGATTGTTGTGATTATTGTTTTTTATTGTTATTGTTATTATTATTATTATTATTGTTATTGTTATTATTATTATTATTACTATTATTGTTATTATTATTATTATTTGTATTTTTATTATCATTATTATTATTAATATTATCATCATCCTCAGTATTATTATTATTATTGTATTATCATCATCATTATCATTATCATTGCTACTATTGCCATTATTATCGTTTATCATTATCTTTCTTCTTATTATTGTGGTCCGGGCTTTAGTGATGTACAAGAGGGAGCGCTCCGTGTGAGGCGTGTGAGTTATCATTATCTTTTATTACATTCATTATCATCACCATGAATAGTTTTCCGAGTTAGTTTTGTTATCGGATGGTGATGATGAGGATTATTAATGGCATTGGAATCTATTGGAGGAGAGGGGAGGGGAGGGGAGGGAGAAAGGGAGAAGAGGAGAAAAGAAGGGAAAAGGAGAGGAGGAGGAAAGAAGAGAAAAGGAGAAGAGGAGATGAGAAGAGAAAAGGAAAAAAGAAGAGATGAGAAGAGAAAAGGGAAAAAAAAGAATAGAAAGAGAAAAGAGAAAAGAAGGGAAAATGAGAAGAGGAGAAAAGAAGGGAAAAGGAGAAGAGGAGAAAAGAAGGGAAAAGGAGATAAGAGAAAGGGAGAAAGAGAGAGAAAAGGAGAAGGGGAGAAAGAGAGAGAAAAGGAGAAGGGGAGAGAAGAGGAGAAAATAATAGAAAAGGAGAAGCGAAAAGAAGAGAAGAGGAGAAAAGAAGAGAAAAGGAGAGGAGAACAGCAGAAGAAAAAGAAGAAGAAGAAGCAGAATTTCTGGACGCCGTAGGATGTCTCCTCGTGTTCCTAAGCCGCGGCAGGATGAACAGGATCAGTGCATTGCAGTAGACGGGTGTTGCAGGGTCGAAGTCGTCGCCGCCGCCGCCCCCCCCCGTCAGTTGATGGCGACGGCGCTGAGACGAATCAGCTGATTGATGATGCTCTGTGGGGTTGCGTCTAACAGGCAGAGTGGGGGTCTTCACGTCTTGATTCTCTGTTGCTCTGTCTGTTTGGCTCTTGGTCTGTCTGTTGAGTCGGTCTGTTGGTCAGTCAGTCTGTCTGTTGGGTTTCTCTGTTGGTCTGCCTGTTGGTCTGTCTGTTGAGTTTCTCTGTTGGTCTGTCTGATGAGTCGGTCTGTTGGTCAGTCTGTTGGTCAGTCTGTTGAGTTTCTGTCTGTCTGTTGAGTTTCTCTGTTGGTCAGTCTGTTGAGTTTCTCTGTTGGTCTGCCTGTTGGTCAGTCTGTTGAGTCTGTCTGTTGAGCTTGTCTGTTGGTCTGCCTGTTGGTCAGTCTGTTGAGTCTGTCTGTTGAGCTTGTCTGTTGGTCTGCCTGTTGGTCAGTCTGTTGAGTCTGTCTGTTGAGCTTGTCTGTTGGTCTGCCTGTTGGTCAGTCTGTTGAGTCTGTCTGTTGAGCTTGTCTGTTGGTCTGCCTGTTGGTCAGTCTGTTGAGTTTCTCTGTTGGTCTGTCTGTTGAGCTTGTCTGTTGGTCAGTCTGTTGAGTCTGTCCATTGGTCTGTCTATTAGTCTATCTCTTTTTAGTCAGTCTATGTGGGACTCGTCTGTTATTGTCTGTTTGTTAGTCAGGCTGTCGAGTCTGTCTGTCTGTCTTCCTGTCTCGGGTTTATGAGTTTTGGATTTGTTTCAGGAGGCGTTGGTTCACCTGTCATGGATTGCGCTCTGTTTTTCTTCTTTTTCTTCTTCTTCTTATTTTTTTCTTCTTCTTTTTCGTCCTCTTCTATTTTTTCCTCTCTTTCTTCTTTTATTTTTCGTCTTATTTCTTTTCGTCCTTTTTTTACTTTTTCCCTTTTTTTTCTACTTCTTCGTCTTCTTATATTTTTCCTCCTCCTCTTTCTTCTTCTTCTATTTTTTCTCCTCCTTCTCTCCCTTCCCCTTCTCCTTCTCCTTCTCCTCCTTCTCTTTCCGCTTCCATCTTCCCTCTCTCTCCTCCCCCCTTCCCCCTCTCTACCCTCCCCCCTTCCCCTCCCCTCCCCCTCTTCCCCCTCCATGTTCCCCTTCCCCCATCCCCCTCCCCCCTCTCCCCTCCCATTCCTCCTCCCCCCTCCTCCCTCCTCCCTCCGTGTTCCTCTCAAGTCCAGGAGAGTCACGGCTCCGCGCTGGTCCGTTTTCCGTAACGCGTTATGGTGCGTGTCTGATTGTGATTATGGTGATCGTTTGTTTCATGGACTTTGCTGTCATGTTTTGGGTATATATTTACCTCCCCCCCCCTTTCTCTCCACCTCCTCTCCCTCTCCCCCTCTCCCTTTTACCCTCTCCCTCTCTTCCTCTCTCCCTCTCTCTCTCTCCGTCTCTCCTCCTCCTACTCTCCCTCTCTCCCTCTCCCTCTCCCTCTCCCTCTGCCTTCTTGTTTTTCTTCTTTCATATGTACGGACTTGTAAAGTCATACGTACATACACGTACATATACGTTTGTTGTTTCACTTGAGCACACATGCATTGCACGGATATATAGAGGGAGGGAGAGGGGGAGATGGATTGAGATGGAGGGAGGAAAAGGGAGGGAGGAGGGAGAGGGGAGGGAAGGGCGGTGGGAGAGGGGGAGAGAGGGAGGGAAGGGCGGTGGGAGAGGGGGAGAGAGGGAGGGAAGGGCGGTGGGAGAGGGGGAGAGAGGGAGGGAGTGGGAGAGGGAGGGGGAAGGGAAGGGCAGTGGGAGAAGGGGAGAGAGGGAGGGAGGGGGAGTGGGAGAGGGAGGGGAAGTGGGAGTGGGAGAGGGAGGGGAAGGGACTGAGAAGGAGAGGAGAGAGGGAGGGACTGAGGGAGGGAAGGAAGGAATGAATGAATGAAGGAAGGAAGGAAGGAAGGAAGGAAGGAAGGAAGGAAGAAAGGAAGGAAGAAAATCAGAGTGAAAGGGTAAAGTCGATTGAAAAACAGGAGTAGAGAGTGAGCGTAAAAAAAAATAAATAAATAAAAAATGCATCGACATGACTCTGGGGTCATTTCCAAATATCGATATTCTTAAAGTATGCTTTCTTTGGAAGAGCCTCCCACCCCCCTCCCCTCCTCTTCCTGAGAAAATCTGATTTCGAAAGAACATATATAGAAATTTTCAAAAGCACATGCGGGTCGTTAACTACCCTCCCTTTCCTCTCTACCCCAATCCCTCAGCCACCTTTCCCTCTTTCCCCCTCTCAGACCCTCCCTCTTTCCCTCTCTCCCTCCCTCCCTCTCCCACCCTCATTCCTTCCCTCTCCCACCCTCATTCCTTCCCTCTCCCACGTTCTCTCGCTCCCTCCCTCCCTCCTTCCCTCCTTCCCTACCCTTTCCCTTTCCTCCCTACCACCCGTCGTGTCTCCTTTACCCTCTCAACCTCCTTCCCTCTTTCCCTCCCGCTATCTATGCCTCCCTCAGTCCCTACTTCCCTACCTCCCTACCTCCCTACCCCATCTCCCACCCTCTCCTCTCCCATCCCTCTTTGCCACCCTTTTGCCCTCTTTGCCTCCCACTCTCCCTTCCCCCTCTCCCTCCCACCCTTCCCCCTCTCCCA
>BOPN01012038.1:7500-13169 GCA_017312705.2 Penaeus japonicus | reverse complement strand
AAAGAGAGAAAGAGAGAGAGAGAGAGAGAGAGAGAGAGAGAGAGAGAGATAAAGAGATAGAGAGAGAGCGTATGTTAAATGTTTTTGAATTTAACACATTTCTTGTCATATATGATAACTATTAAAAGAAAAGAAGACAACATTGATAATCCACAGGTATCTCATGACATGCACGTCATTTGCACAAACCCTCTCACTCCTTTCATGAGAAATGTGCATACTCATATCATGTGTCAAGTGTGCAAAGATGTATCTTGCACATTGACTTCACTTCACACTCTTTGCAATTCAGATTAATTAACTGTTGGTTTTTAACGCTCTCAATAAGCACTGAATATATAGCATGGTTAAGAGAGAGAGAGGAGGTGAAAGAGAGAGAGGAAGGAGAGTGAGAGAGAGGGTGGGAGAGATAGAGAGAGAAGGGGGAGGGAGAAAGAGTGCGAGAGAAATATGTGTATATATATATATATATATATATATATATATATATATATATATATATATATATATATATATATATATATAGATATATATATATATATATATATATAGAGAGAGAGAGAGAGAGAGAGAGAGAGAGAGAGAGAGAAAGAGAGAGAGAGAGCATCAGGTCTTAACCATAGCTTCACTTAAACCATGTGTTCCAAATGTTTATTATTTCATGAACCTTAGCAAACCTCTTTCAACCCCTGTAAACTTTCCACATAGTTTTCAGTGTGTTCTTGAACTTTTTGCATACTGCAGTTTTTGCTTTTTTTTTATGTTTTTTTACTTTCATCCGGTCACATCGTTCTCTTTAAAAAAAAAAAATAATTGGTTAAAAAAGTAATAAATATGAAGAAAACCACAAGAAATTAAAGACATTCATTTGTCATCTTCCCTACATATATATATATATATATATATATATATATATATATATATATATATATATATATATATATATATATATACATATATATCCTATATATAGGATAGCGTATTTTAACGCTCATCTGTATGGCTATTATTATACTCAAGTGTGGCAGTGTATTGATTCATTCCGCGGTCGTTTATTTCTTTTAATGTCGTTTTCTTGTTGTATGACGATGACTTTGCAGATGTTTATTATATAGTGCGATTAACAAAAGCTACGTGGAAATAAATGTAAAGCGAAAGTTGAGCATGCAATGTTTGGGACAAAAGTAGCGAGCATATGTTACCTTTAAGGAACAGGAAGAGTGGTGATTAACTTTTTTTCACAAAAAAAAAAAAAAAAAAAAAAAAAAAAAAGTTTCTAATGATCTAATGCTAACATTCTGACCTTATTTTCAAAGCTGGTTTGTCGAGACTGTGATTAGATATTTTCCATCAAACTTTCCGCTTTTATTTTCATTTCTTTCTAATTCCAATTAAATAGATCAATTTTAGGTGAACTTAAGCTAATGCTATACTTATGCTAAACCTGTCTTAACTTTTAGATTAGGACTTTTCGCTTGAATAAAAACTTCATTTAAGATTTTTAGAGAATAAATCTATTGCAGTTCAAGATAGCTGTGTATATTTTTGTACCAATTTTCCTTTATTCCGGATATTTTATTAATCTTCTAAAAATGTTGTATTTTTATTATTGCTTCGTATGCACCTACTTATATAATGTGAACTAAAAGGGAAAGAGTATGAAAAAATGTGTATCAAAAAATTTATTAATAAGGCTTACATTACCTTTATTCTATAACTCAACAAGATATTAGTTGGAATTATCATAACAAGTCCATTCAGTATAAACACAATTATATTTAACATAATGATTAATGGTAATAAAATACAGATGGCATTTTCCATTCTGAAAGCTCACCAATGGTAGACCGTATCGCAGACTTTTTTCGTAAATATGATATTATTCACTATCTAGAAGAACACTGATAATCTAATATGTTTTACTCGTGAATAGAAGTGGTATCTAAACATTAGGTGTTTGACCAATCAGAACAATTCTATACACTTTTATCGAACTTCTTCCAACGAAAACCTGCAGAGAGATATTTTTAACTTCCAAACGTCTTATGTGTTACTGGATCAATGAATACTGAACGCAATCTGCTAATTATTTAGTCAATTATTTAAATATCACTTGCTGTAAATATTACTTTAGATTGATAAGTGTGAGTTGATTTGATAAAAGAATTCAATCTGAAGACGAGAAGATTCTCACTCAATGTCAGAAGTGATCCCTGGCATATCAAGGCGCCTTTAGAATAGTTTGGATAATTTCCGTATCTCATACATCTATTAGGACACCTCCTTAGATCAGTCTTCCTCATACTTTAATAAAAAATAACTTTTTGATACAAATTTGTAAAAGAATTCAATAAAAAATAGACTGGATTGTTATCTTCTTATTTTCTGTTGATAATTCTTGATATGGCCTTTAAAACAATCTTATAGAAAGGAATTTCTTATCTGTATAAATACGTATAAACATAGGAGTTCTGTAGCTGTTATTAGTTCTCTAAGTTAATATTCTCTATGTTTACAAAATTTCAGAATAAATATTAAAGTTCATCAAACAACTGTATTAATATTTAAAGTAAAAGAGATTAAACATTTCCAAGTAAAAAAGTTAGTCATTTCATTGATAATTCCCAGCAGAGATCTAACGTTATCCTTCTGAGGTTGTATAAACATAAAAACCAAGCCATATTTATCGCTACACAATATCCCATAAAACAAGTCATGTAGAACCTCTAACACTACCATCACAAAGGAAGATGGTACTGGACAACAACTGCTTTGATATGATACCAAATCCCAATGGTTGTATAACGAAAAAATAAAAATAAAAGAAGTTGATAAATTTACCCTCAAAAAGGAAACACCACATCACATCTATGGAACTTTTCTTAGCCTCTAAATTTAAAAAAAATAATAATAATGATAAAAATAAAAAAATAAAAAATATGAAAACTACAAGTATCTCCCTTACTTTACAACATACTTGTATTTTTGGTTTTCCTTGAAGCAAATACAAAGGCGCCTTGAGGTACGGAATCTGTGAAGTGGCCGTTATCATATATGACTTTGCCGCGAAGAACAGTTTTGTGGACTTTTCCCTTCAAGGTTTTCCCGATGTAGGGTGAGATCTGTTGCAAAAATTGTGTAGAGATCTTTGAGAATATGCTTTTGGTTATCTTTGACTTTCAGAAAATATAGTAACAAATTAAATTAAAAATGATGACAATGATAATAGTAATAGTGATATCCTCAATAACATTATAGGAGCTATGAGAGTAATGATAATACAAAGAAAAGATATGAAAATTCTTACCTTATTCTTGTGAAGAATCATTGACTCGAGTACCTAAATGAAAAAAAAGAAAGACGAAAAGAAAAAAGTATATAAACAGTGTCTTAATTCGACTATGCAATTACATATTATGTTATTATAAGCTATTCTTACCTAGAAGTAGAGCATCACAAGTAAGAAAAAACAAACTGCATTAGATGTGATAACCAACAACTATCAATTAATGAGTACATTGCGTAAGACTGTTTTATATGAGAAGTAGGAATAACATTATGTTTCAATGCACATGTAAATCTTCATTAAATATGTATTTTCAAATACTTCAATTGATCTCTACACTTTATTTACTGGCCCTATAGCTACACAAAAGATACATATAAAGAACTAAGTCATACATATAGTTATACTTACATTACACTATAGCACTTAATAAACCAATTGAAAAAAAACTACTCCACATTAAATCAACACATCCCCTTCAGACATGAAAAAACCCGTACCGTATACGTCTCAGAAGGATCCCAGATAACGAAGTCCGCATCGTATCCTTCTTGTAGAGCTCCCTTCCTGTCGCTGAGAGAAGCTTGGGATGCTGGGCCCACGGAGAGGAGCTTCACGACGTCCTGCAGAGTGAAGCCTCGCCTGCTCGCCTCGGTCCAGAAGACAGACAGGCCTATTCGAAGGGATTGGAAGTGGTTTTGGATGTTAGGGAAAAGGCGATAGAAAAAAGAAAAACCGTTAAGAAACTAGGAGAAAAAGAAAAAAAGAGAGAAAGAAAGAAAGAAACTGAAATATATTTGTACATACACACACACACACACATATATATATATATATATATATATATATATATATATATATATATATATATATATATATATATATGCATGTTTTCGATTTTTTATTGAGGTATTTGAAATGGGTTTGAACTTTTTGAAAAGAAATCTTTAGAAGTTTTTGGAACGATTCTAAAGTTTTTAATATCCAATTGAAGCTTTAAAAATGTTTATGAAGTTTCTGAGATATCTTTAATTGAAGTAATATTGAATAATGGTGATGCTTTTCTTCTCCCATTGATTAAGCTGGGCTGTAGTGTATTTAGAATGGATAGAAGATTAATGTATTACGTTGGGTTTTGTTGAATGAGAATATCATTATTACAATAGAAACAACAGGATATACGCTCGATTCGTTTACAATGATAATGCAACATGTGACCTCTTGCCTAGACATCAATATACTAGACATAGCATTCAGTATTTCGATAATGCGTTGCAAATCGTAAACATACCAAACTGCACTGAAGCAATCCCACCCCAGGCTTCCATGAAATCCATCTTTCCAGGAAGTTTCAGGTCAGGTGTGCACGGAGAATGATCACTTACTACCTGCTGGATCGTGCCATCTCTGACTGCCTCCCACAGCTGTTCCTGTGTAGCAAAGTGTTTATCTATTAGGTGTAGGAGAGAAAGTATTGCTGTTTCATATCGAGTTGGATAGTAACATCGTGAGCATTTATAAAGTGATATGACTTATACATTATGAAATTCAGGAAGTACTATGTGTTTCGTGATTACAGCCATTATCCCTCCCACCCACACATAAACACTCACACCCACACCTACACACACACACACACACACACACACACACACACACACACACACACACACACACACACACACACATACATACAAACACAAACACACGCCCCCCCACGCCCATACAAGCACACTTACCTGGTTATCCTCTCCTCTAATGGGTGGACAACACTTAAACTGAGTAGCATTATCAGGGATATCGTCAGCCTTAAAGGAAAGGTAGTGGTGACATGTTTCAACACTTAAGGGAACCCCGCGGGCCTGGGCGGACCGGATCATGGGCAGCGCTTTGCTGGCTGACAAGTGGACAATGTGACACCGAACCTGTGCGGATTAAAGTGGCTTTGGATTGAGTCGTTTCGTTGCTGTTGAGTATTTATTGATTCATTTGATGAATGATTTATTTGTAATGTGTTTAACTGTTTACTCTTTTTATAGGTATATTGAAAGGATTCTGTTTTGTTATATTGTTTTTTTGTTATATTTTAGTTGTTTTTTTACGTTAATTTGGTAAATTATTGGAAAACTATGTAAATATGAGGGGCTTCTGAAGCCTGAATATATGATTTGTTTCTTCTTGTTTAAGTATGTAAAGTATTTGTGTTTTTATATTGTTTTTTTCTTGTTTTAGTGATACTCCGATAAATGATTGTGAAATAAGTGGTTTTCATTACTTTGCTGTTGCTCTTTGTTTCTGAAAGTATTAATTTTCTTTACTACAGAAATAATAAATTACTATTGGAGATACAGTTTATAGATTAGAATGCCAATATAGAATTTGA
>BOPN01012037.1:0-13176 GCA_017312705.2 Penaeus japonicus | reverse complement strand
TATATATATATATATGCATATATATATTTATATATATATACACACATATATATATTTATATATATGCATATATATGTATATATATATGTATATATATATGCATTGTTGGGAAGGGTTGCCAAGGAGAGACTAGCAAGCAGGAGTACCAGGGGAAGGGCCATTTGCGGGAGGAGACATACTCGTGTTACTAGGATGTTTCCTGAGAAATTCATCTTCATATTATCTATTAGCAAGCTTTAATGTATCGTAATGTGCACCGGTCATGAGGGATTTGCAAAGAGCCTTGTTGTTTCTGACCTGGAGGACTCGCTATGGACCATCAAATTTAGGGAATAACTTAGGCATGGGGGGAGCTTTATCAATACCCTTTTGTCAATGTATTTTCGGCGGGCAAGGCGATGTTGTTGTGCCACAATTTTGCCTCTCTCGACTTACAGGTGTTCTCGAGCACGTCGGTAGATCTCTTGCTTCTTAGGAACAGCTAATCTAACAAAATCATCGCTATAAACGGGGAAAGCTCATAGGGAAGCCGACGGTCCTCAACATAATGATCAAAATGGGGAATATTGCCAAGGGTAAGTATTGCTAATTGCCATTTGAGCAATAGGGATCCACGTGTCCCAATCTAATGAGTGGGTGGCAAGCGTGGCACGAATCATATTTCAGATGGTCCAATTCAGTTGTTCTATGATTCCATTAGCTTGTGGTCTATAGGGTAATACATGAATCTCCTTTACCTTTAACGTATCGCAAATGGACTGTAACAAAAACTTGTTAAACTCATTATCATTGTCAGAAGCCAATTCATTGGAGGTATTGTGACTACAGATGATATTTTCCAGAAAAGCACGTGCAATGTAAAGCAGATTTGTTAGGGATAGGAACTAGCTCGCAGTAGCGTGAGAAATTGTCAATTAAAACAAGCAGGTAGCGGTTATTAGTAGCAGTAGTATTAAAACATGAAAGGACGTCTACACTGATGCATTGAAAGGATCGTTCAGGGATGTCATAAGTTAGATAGGGAGTGGGTGCTGAGGTGGAACCTTTGAAAATAGGACACACCTGACATTTCTTAACATGTTCAATTACTCTAGGCCCACGTCAAGGAAAGAAGTAACGGTTACGTGCATCCTAAACATTTTTTAAAATGCCAGAATGGGCTGCTGTGAGGGCCTCATGGAGGAGCTGTAGCACTGTGGGGACAAGTGATTCAGGGACGACAAGTTGCATGTAGGTCTGGCGCTGTCGAGAGTAGTGCTTCTTTTACGAAAAGGAGCGCCGATACAGAATACCATCTTGTAAATACAAATCTTTTGTAGGAATAACCCTACGGGATGGTAGAGGGCGTGACTGGTCCTCTTCTAATGACTTAATGAAATCTTTTAAAAGTGACTTCTCGTTTCTTTGTACGTAAATTGTTTGTATCCAAAACATTAAATGTGATACTGGGATCCGAGACAATGAGTCTACAACTCGATTACTTGCACTGGGTGTGTAACAAATATGGAATTAAACTCTAGCAATGTATCAATCCACTTAGACTGACGACCACTAGGCGACTTAGACTCAGCAAGAAGGTAGCACAAGTGTTTTTGATCTGTTAGGACTTTGATATCGTAACCCAAAGTTAATTCTCTAAATTGCATATGGTTGCAAATGCAATAGAGCGTTCGTCTTGTGCATGAGGGCTGTTCCCAAGCCCAAATTTGAGGCATCTGTGGCTAATGTGATGAAAGGACTACTAAAATCTGGGAAAACAAGAACAGGAGCCTCGGTGAGGAGGGACTTTAATCTATAAAATGAGTTCTGCTGCTCGTCAGACCCAATGAAGGGGACATCATTTGCATGACGACAAGTGAGTGGAAAGGCAATGTGATCGAAATTCTCAATGAAGGGTCTATAAAAACCAGCAAGACCGAAGGAATTGACTTGCTTTGTATCTGTAGGTTTGGGATAATTTAATATATCATCTACCTTCTTTGAATTTGGGGTGTGACAAATATATTCAATTTTCTTCTGGAAGAACATGCACTTTTTAGCCTAACCTCGTGTTCTTCTACGTTCTTTGAAACAATTAGTAAATCATCGAGATAAAAGAAAACTGTATTTCCAACTAGGTCAGCCATAACTGCAACCATTAATTGCAAGAAAGTGATCAGAGAAATACGTAAACTAAAGGGCATTCACTTAAATTGAAAGTGACCATGTGGGGTAGAGAATGCTGTCTTATTCTTTGACTGAGGGTCTAGAGCTACCGGGAAGATACCTTGTTGCAAATCAGTAGTTGAAAATAATGAATGGCCTCTGCCAATATCCTGCAAGAGGAGGCATAAACTAGGAATGAAGTAACGACCGGGTATTGTAACGAACGTAACGAACCATCCTTCTTGGCTACTAGAATCATTGGGGCGCTCTATGGGGAGGTACCAGGTTCAATTAAATCGAGCTCAAGTAACTTGCGGGTTTGTTCTTCAAAATCGTGTCTGCGGCCATGCAGACCGCAATAGGCAGGAATGTACACCAGTTGTGCATCCTTTTCTAAACTAATCATATGCTGTAAAACATTGATACGTCCAATGGAACGGACTTGGCTCGGCATTAAATGCGGAAATTCATCAAACAGCCAATCTAACATGGCATTCCCTTCAAGAATTTCAACAGGAGGAAAATCATGCAAAGAACCATTTGAAATTGCAGGAGTTGGCGGGCCAAGAGCAGGTGTGGTGGTGGTGGCTAGCACAAGATCAGGTAAGTCCAGCTCAACTACTGGAAGATGTATGACCTCGCAGTCCAGGTAGACAGGGGTCTCATTAATGTTGATCAGATGAAACTGAAATTGACCATCCTTCGCCATGTAGAGAGCGGGTATGGCGACTAAACATCAATACTGTGCCATCCATGAATGGCACACTAACTGGCACTGTACAATCCGTGAATGGTGGCAACATAGCCCCTATAACTAGGCAATAAGCCTCATCGGACTTGCGTGTCGTGTCTCTTGTATAGCGCATCCTTTGATTGACGTACAATATCTGGGAATGAGCAGCACTCATGTTACTTGTGGCCTATGGTTTGATGATTGGGGCAATATGGCTTGTCTCGACAATCACGAGCCAAATATCCAGTACGAAGACATTCATAACAAGTATCTGCAGTGGGTAACCAAGCATTACCATCATGGCGTGGACATGCAGTTTGGCACAGGCAGTATTTATCACGGCTAATGTCGTGGTGTGGCGTGCGCGCCGGTGAGCGAGCAGACGAGCGAGATGGTCGCTCAGAAAACGACACTTGTTTCATGTGGGCACTTACTGTATGTGAGGGACCTTGGAGTCTTGGAATAGTTTTGCATGTATCAGAAAAAACTGTCATCTTATTCTGTGCATCTAACAGGGGGGTGTACTGTCGTGCCATCGTGGCCACACTAGCAGAAGGCAGACTATTAAATAAAATACATTCTGTTATAAAGGACATAAACTTCTCTCACTTGGGCTGTATGATGGCGTGAAGGTCAACATGGTGAGTATCCTTGCTTAAAGCAGTCATGAAATCACAAAAAGTTGTTCTGATGTTAACTCCCAAAAGCACTAGATAGGGATGAGAGAGTGTGTTAGGTTTCAACTGTATCCAGGCACATGCGGTACGAGGGGCAAAATAAGCAGCAAAATCTTTCTTAAACACATTCAAAGGGGAAGCGCCACTCTTATCAATACTTCTAAAAAACTTAAACACTTCAGGCACACTCTGGTCAATTCGCTGGACAGCATGTTGCATGCATTTATTTTGAAAGGCAGATGATTTTGTGTCTATTTCCGGCTCGGTGGAAAGTGCATATGACTCTGTGTCATGAAACAGTGTTGGTGATATTTTGTTTGTGTCATCGAACTTAATGATAGCGGTGATAGGTTGAAGAAAAGAGTTATTGGCTGTGGGAAGGTGATGACGAGGTAAAATGTCAGACGTAGCTTGGAAATTATTGGCAAGAAGGGGTGACAGTGCAGGTGAGGAAGTAGGAGTTAGTGAGGGTGGTGAGACGTCAACAGTGTCCGTGCATTTCTCTGCTCCGAGGGAGCAATGTGCTGAGTGTGAGTAGAGCTTTGATTAGTGTTTTGAATGGGATACCTAAAATGTGATCATTTGCTACATCAGCCAGATTTCTGATTCTTAAAACAATATTACTCTAAACAATAGGGTGTTTAGGCATAGGAAAATGAGGAAAGAACCATTAGTATGAATGAGCTCTGAGGAGTGAGTGAGTGGTGTGGTAGAGTGAGGGAGGGAAATCCGTTTTCTGAGGGCGGGGAGACTGAGCAAATTTGTCACACAGTAGAGAAAATAAATCCTAACACATAATCCTGACCAAAAAACAAAAAACAAAAACAAAACAAAAAAAAAGGCTCCTTAACAAGAACTCTAACTAACCTTGTTGTTTATTGCTGGCTGATGCACTTCTGCAGAGGGAACTGGTACATCAGCAGTGATGTCCTTTAACATCTGTCTGCCTCTTCACTGAATTCCCAGACTTTCGGCTCGGGGTTGGGGAAGACTGGGTCTGTAAGTCCAACGTAGGTCATGCCCGGGCACCTTCAATAAATGTAAAGATGCTAAAGTGTGTGCCTAAGGGTGATGACACGCTTAAATGGCGGTGCGTGTGAAGTAGAGTCTTCCATGGAGACGGTACGGGCAGAAACTCTGCAGCAGTGTTCAGCAGAGGAGGATACTCATTAACATGGTGTTTGGCAGGCTGCTTCTATTGGGATTCTTGGCCTGCATAGCGGGATTGGTGGCTTGCGTCTGTTTTTAGCGGGATTCGTGGCTTGTGTCTGTTTCTAGCGGGATTCTTGGCTTGCGTCTGCTTCTAGCGGGATTCGTGGCTTACGTCTGTTTCTAGCTGGATTCGTGGCTTGCGTCTGTTTCTAGCGGGATTTGTGGCTTGTGTCTACTTCTAGCGGGATTCTTGGCTTGCGTCTGCTTCTAGCGGGATTTGTGGCTTGTGTCTACTTCTAGCGGGATTCTTGGCTTGCGTCTGCTTCTAGCGGGATTCGTGGCTTGCATCTGTTTCTAGCGGGATTCTTGGCTTGTGTCTGTTTCTAGCGGGATTCTTGGCTTGCGTCTACTTCTAGCGGGATTCTTGGCTTGCGTCTGCTTCTAGCAGGATTCGTGGCTTGCGTCTGTTTCTAGCAGGATTCGTGGCTTGCGTCTGTTTCTAGCGGGATTCGGGGCTTGTGTCTGCTTCTAGCGGGATTCGTGGCTTGTGTCTGTTTCTAGCGGGATTCTTGGCTTGCGTCTGTTTCTAGCGGGATTCTTGGCTTGCGTCTGTTTCTAGCGGGATTCGTGGGTTGCGTCTGCTTCTAGCGGTATTTGTGACTTTCGTCTGTTTCTAGCCGGATTCGTGGCTTTGTGTCTTTTTCTAGCGGGATTCTTGGCTTGCGTCTGCTTCTAGCGGGATTCGTGGCTTGTGTCTGTTTCTAGCGGGATTCTTGGCTTGCGTCTGTTTCTAGCGGGATTCGTGGCTTGCGTCTGTTTCTAGCGGGATTCGTGGCTTGTGTCTGTTTCTAACGGGATTCTTGGCTTGCGTCTGTTTCTAGCGGGATTCGTGGCTTGCGTCTGTTTCTAGCGGGATTCGTGGCTTGCGTCTGCTTCTAGCGGTATTTGTGACTTTCGTCTGTTTCTAGCCGGATTCGTGGCTTGTGTCTATTTCTAGTGGGATTCTTGGCTTGCGTCTGCTTCTAGCGGGATTCGTGGCTTGCGTCTGTTTCTAGCGGGAGGATTTGTGGCTTGCGTAGGTAACTAATCGAAGGCAGGAACGTGGAAAATCGTGTCCCGTCTCTGGCACCACTGTAAACGTTGGCACGAGTGGTCAACTGGTGATGTGTTGAGTTGTTGGTTTGCTCAGCAGAGTTCGGAGGCAGAGTGCCTGGGGGGGGGGGGGGACACTAACAGCACAGTGTGTGGTGAGGGTTTGGATGCCAAACGAATCTTCAGAGAAACAATGTTTATTTCTTAGGCAGCTGTTTGGTACAGAAAGTAGGGGTATGGCCTCAAGCAGGGGGCTCGTTTTATACATATATAAACAAAGAAGGGGCCTCAGAACGGGACGTCAGAGGTCGAGAATGTAAAGAGGGAAACGGCCGTAGGCCTTTCCTATTATGGCTAGGCCAAGGGAGAGTGGCGCGAAAGAGCGGATGTGGCCCCGCCAAGATATAGGTATATATAGATATAGGTATGTGAGTAGTATATAGAGATAGATATGTGGCAAGATATACGTGTAACAAATAGAACATGAAAGATACAATTAATACTGATGATTTCATTGTATGGACACAATAATAAAAGCACATATATGCACATAATATTCACTAGATATAATAACAATGATAACAATCAATCATGTAAATGCAAATGGTTAATGGTAACAATGATAAAGCTGATTACAATGAGAGAGAGAGAGAGAGAGAGAGAGAGAGAGAGAGAGAGAGAGAGAGAGAGAGAGAGGAGGGAGAGGTTAATATACTTAACTAAAATTTAAGGTTTCAGCTGAAAAATTTATGGGAAGTAAACCCCATTAATGTAGTTCAAGTGGATGTATCAGGGGAAAGGAAGGTAATACGATTAGAGGTAAAGGAGAGTTATGTCATAGATGGATAGATTATGTAAATGGATTGTTTGATGATGAGGATAAACGGTTGTAACGTAGGCATGGATGGGTCATAAATTATACAAATTGAAATCAAACGTACTTTTATGAGAAGGAAAAAAATAAGGCTAGTGAAGTTGGTAGGATATCTGTGGAAATGATCATTGCACTCGAAGAATGCGGTGTCGATTTCTTTAGCAAATATAGTACACGGTGCACGGACGATTCCAGATGATTTACTAAGATCAATATTCGTTGCACTAACAAAAAAGCCTGGAGCAACGGAAAGTGAATTACACCGCACAAATAGGTCACTGAGTCATAAAAAGACCTTACTTCGTTATTTTGTTAGGACAAGGAATAAAATAAGACCAGCGATCTTAGAAGACCAGTATGGTTTTATGGAGGACAAATGGACTCGGAATGCCATTTTAGTGATGAGATTAACAGCTGAAAGGGCAATCGAAATGCAAAAAGACACATTTGTTTCACTGACTATACTAAGACTTTCGATAAGATTAGACATCAGAATCTGATGCAAATAGTAAACAGATCTTAATAGCATTTCGTTATACAGTGACGTGGTTTTGAAAGAGGTAAAATACATGGAAAGTATGAAGTTAAATGGGAAAAATAATGGCTGTTATGAAGTGATACAACATTCAAGAAGGAAATTGTATACAAAGCAGTTCCAGAAGGTGAAAAACTGGGATCATCACTAAATGTAAAGAAAACTTGCTGTATGAAGGAAAATCTGCCATTTGATATCATACGGTGAAGCTATCAGGCATGTAGAACAATTTAGTCATTTGGGAAATATTGTAGCATGCGATGACAAAAATGAAATTAGGGATAGGTATATAACGGAAATCTTTTACAGACCTGATGAATATATTGGCACATATGATCACTTTCGATAAAACAAAAAGAATATAAAAAACGTTTATGTGGCCAGTCCTTGCCACAACTGCGAGATTCGTATATATATAATTATAAATGTGAATGTAATTCTTGTGATTTTGTGCTTTGTGTAAGGGAAATTCTGCCGTATGTGTGTATGCAGGACTCGACACACGAGGAGTTTGCGCACGTAAGAGGCAGCATACAACCTGATTGGTGGATATGACGAGCAAGCGCCGGCTGTATCCTCTTCGCTGATACCGTCGATGCTCGCCCTGACTTCGGTGTGCGCAAGTTACCCACCCCCCTAGGTCGGGACGCATGGAGCTGGATACCCCAAGATACAAATAGACACAAGACACACAGATACACTCCTGACTGCTCTCCAAGAATCTCCAAGAACTCTTTACTAGAAAGAGTAAGAAAAGCCTACAAGCAACGTTTTTCCAAAGGTGAACCCTGCGGTTCACTTGGCGAAGGCTGGGGTCTCAGAGGGGTTCCTTAAACGGGATACTGAAGGAAACATTCGGAGGTTGCCATCTTGGGTAAGCTTAGTGAACGGTGGCAGGCCCCTCTTCCACCCCTGCCAACTCAGCTAAACACGGCCTACCTAATCAACCTGGTTAGGCTCCTTGAAAATAAGGGGAGGTTGTCCGATATAGGATTTATTAATCTGACAACACGGGCATTTTTTTTTTACCAAGTGAAGCAAGCAAGCAGTAATTTCAGAACCATGGCTTCCACTAAAAAGAAAAAAAACTCTAAATGGAGTTCCGACGCCGACGAAGAAACAAGAACTGAACACCCTCATGTTTAGCAATGATATCCACTTCCTGAGGATCACTGAAACAAGGAATGGGTACAAGTCTCTTCAAGATGCCGACAAAATCATGTCCCTTGACTTCCCGCATTGACTGCAGACTTCAGGTTTTGCCCCCCAGATGCCCTAGAA
Source organism: Penaeus japonicus (assembly GCA_017312705.2). Taxonomy (NCBI): domain Eukaryota; kingdom Metazoa; phylum Arthropoda; class Malacostraca; order Decapoda; family Penaeidae; genus Penaeus; species Penaeus japonicus. Next base: position 4,687 of record BOPN01012037.1, on the reverse strand, counting down.
TCGAAAGCAAAGATGCTCATCGTAGTGAAATAAACTGACTCCTACTTTACCAACCACACTAACAATGAGGTCAAATTACTGATCAAACAGCTCAAAACACATGTAGAAGTCTACAGGATGCCACAACATGGAATTTTAAAGATACAATTCCCAGACATTCTGACAGTCAAGAGAAACAAAGCGCAAGGACTTACCTTGTACAATTACAGAATAAACCCAGGAGAGATAGAAGAACAATTCACGAGAATATTTGATTGCATGAACTGCTATGGATATAGTCACATCAAAGGAAACTGCACCAAGAAAAATGCAGAAAGATGCAGCGAATGTGGTCAAACTGGACACAGATTTACCAGATGAAAAATTTGGCCAGAAAAGCCAGAAAGGCCTAATATGTTAAGGCGACCACCAAACACTGTATTGAAAGCTGTCCTATCAGAAGTAAGGAAATAAGCAAGGTAGAAGAAACAAGAAAAAACAGGCACAGGAAGAGAGCAAACTATGGCAAAGGCAATTGCTAAGGTTAAGAAGACAATTGAGAAAACCAGCAAAGCTACAGCCAAAATAGCCAAAATGGCAACCAAAGAAACTCCAGCCTTGATCCTGCAACTGTATAACAATCTCACCAAGACCAAGAATGACCCCTTCATATCCACCCTCTTCATCTTTATCACCTTCAAGACTTCAAGTAACTCCAAGACCAAGATCCAATGACCAACTTCCGACCTGGCAAGCCTCCTCGAGTTTTCGAGTGGACATGATGACATAATAAAGAGAGACAAAGAATCTCGTCCTCCCACTACTATACCTACTTCTTACCTTCATTTTATGAAATTTTCTTCATCTCAACTCTTCCTCAGACTTACTTTCCCCATTTCCAGTGTCCAGTCTAGTCCAGTCCATGGATCTGGCATAGATGCCGTGCAGAAAAGGAGCGGTTTTCGCAAATTTTCCTCAGTTGACCTAACGACTGTGTGTGTGATCCGATGCTCACTCCTTGCCCTGTGACCTCTGCACATCATGTCCTACCCTGATGATGTGTCCTGTGTCTTATCTATGCAGATGTTAGCCGTGTAATAAATCCATTTTTGTTTTGGTGCGTTTATGTCGAGCTGGCTGTTCTAATGCTTGAATAACGAACGTTGACAGTCCTTTTATTTAGTGGTGACACATGGAACATAAACAAAAACATGAAGAAGAGATCTGTTTAAATGTGGTTTGTGTAAATAGCTGGATCAGCTAAATAATGACACAATATTAGAAAGAGCAAAAACTCAAAGTTTAAAACAATTAAAAAGCGCAAAATGTCATTCTTTGGTCATATATGTAACAAAGAGAAAATAGAGTGCTTGGTCAGAACATGAAAATTTGTCTGCAAGGGGCGGACACAGTTTTGTTGCTAGTGTGAAAAGGGGAATATGGCAATCCTGGTCAGATATCATACAAAATATAAAGACAGATACCGTCGATGGACATGTTACTTAGATAGATACTCCCTTATAATCTTTCTAAATTGGCAATGTAAAATATAAAACTCCGGAGTGCCTGAAAGTTCTTTCTTATTTTTCTATATGCTGTTTTGTCTCCATCTTTTTTTTTACCATTTCTTTTTTTTCTCTCCACCTCCGGCTCTTGCTCGTCAACCTTTTCTTCGTTCATGCTGAGACTTCCTTTTTCTTACTCGGTCACTCTTACACTCGTTCCCTCCTCTCCTTGCCCTTCCTCTGCCCGTGCTGCCCCCCCCCCCTCCCCCGTGATCAATACTTCGTAAACATTTAGGAGATGAAGTCCAGGAGTTCAAAACTTAAATAAGCCTTTCGAACACTATCCCTTTGATGGTCCCCGATATAAGCAGTCGTTCATTAAAAGTGTTATTAAAGGTAGGCGATATATTTTGAGATTACCTCGCTAATATCACTTTTCCAGTTGTGCGGTTATATTACAAGAACTTAGTTGATATTATTTCTCAAGCATATTGATATACTGGTTTATAGTTATTGTTGCATATGTACTTTTTAAAATTTTCATATACATTTTTACGACTACTGCACCAGGAATCAGTTTTATATATATTTGTTATTACTCGGTATTAATTTTTCATATGAGTACAGTACATAAGTATCCAGTCCTGAATTGATCTGTAAAAAATCGAGTGGTATTAACCGAAAAACAAATATAATATACACCGTCTCTGTCTCCTTCAGCATAAACACAATTTATAATCGATTCGTCATAACTGGAATGCCACTTTATAGGTAATTCTGATGCCTTTCCTTAGTAACATAACTCCCTCCCTCGACAGCAATATTATTAAATAACGATGTTAAGTGACACTGCTCTAGCCACGTACACCCTGCGAGCTCTTCATTCATTCCCAGCCTCAGCCACATCTATTGAGCGATCATAACACTTGCTCCAACTCGGTAGTTCTTAACCTTTCACTACTGTGTCTCCTCCAGTAGTTGGCTCTTCTTGGCTCCTCACCCTTCACATGTTCAGCCAAATTTGAGAAAAACAGAATTCCCTTTCATATTTTGAGGGAAATGGAAACAAAAGTGCTTTTAATCTTTAATGGCCTCCTTTATGTATATACGATATTCTCTACTTAATTGCAACACTTACAAATAACTAGAGAACTAACTTTCTTACGCCACGCCTCTCGAGGAAATTACTCACACCACCCGTGGGTGGGAGGGGGGGAGGTGTCCCCGTGAGGTGTCTCCAGCTATTTCTCTATTGCATCGTGAACTAAAAGTCAGGTTGCTAGGACTCGGGTAGAAGGCCAAACTTTTGTACCCAAAAGTACATTATATATATATATATATATATATATATGGAAAAATTATGGATTAAAAAAAATTATTACTATGCATGTATTACATGACAGTTTTACTAAAAAAATAAATGTACAACACAAATTTATGCAACGCATATGAAACCCTACATATTTTTATGAGTATTTTTTGAAAAAAATAAACCTCTTTATAGTACCAATGGCTTAATAAAGTGGTAGTTGATTAAACTATCATGAATTTGAACCATAAGTAAGACTATGGGCTTTGTATAATGAGGATGTGTGCTACCGTTTGGTGATCGATAATTATTTTATATGCATAACAAAATTTCTCTATGACATTTATAGACTATGTTGTACATTTTTTTTCATGGATTCTCATTTCTAGTGTTTAATTATTTTAGCTATTCGTGTCGTAGAGAAATTGAGCAGGAGAAAAGACTTAAATCCTGGAAAAGTTGGATAAACCAGGGTATTACTACGAGAAAAATGTTTGAAACAGAAATAAATGACTAAAAAGTTGAAGATTACACCATAGACTGTTACTGTCATCAAGAAAAAAGAGGAAACTAAGGTTAAATTGAGTGCAAACAGGATTGGAGAATGTAACAGAAAGATTCAAAATACACCAGGAGGGGTAAATAGATATAAAAAAACTGCTGTTAAGTACTGCACAGTGCTGCAGTGAAAAGGCAGAACGCATTAACTCCAAAAATGCGATTTTTATGAATTTGGTATCTGTGGAATCGTCATTTAAAGACGAATTTTGATACAACCATCATGGTGTCTGAATGTCAATAAAGGTATGGTCAGTTTTGTATATCGATAACAATGATAGGAGTAAATATACATGCAGCCAAACCTTTAACATCGATTTTCTCAAAACATGGATTTTGGAGTTAATGCGGTCTGCATTTTTGCTGAAGTGTCATTTAGAAATACCATAAGCTCACTAGCTAAAGATGAAATAAATAAGGTGATAAGTCTTATTTCATGTTTTATTGTATAAATGCGAGTTATTTAGATGGAACAATATACAGCTTGATTGCATTTAAAATTATGCATCAACAAATTTTTGTTCACACGTCACGTGACGCCAGCAAAATTTGTAAATTTCTTTGAACTTCTTCCAGTGGATTCTTGTTTCAATTTGCTGCAGTTGGTATTTTCTAATGAGTCAACCATTCAATTGATTGGTCGCATCCAGACTATCAGGCGTGGAGCTGAATGAATTAAACCCAGAATGTCTGAAGAATACCATGAAATTTTTCCATAAAAGGTCATGGTATGGGGGGGTCAAATCTGTGCATGTCACGAGTCACTGGCACATTGTTGATAGGACCATGAAGTAAGAAAAGTATATGAAAATGTTAGAGACGTATTTCATGCCTCCAATAAGAGAATGGTAGGCAGAAACACTCTGGGTTTTCCAGCAAGACTATGCCCCATGTCATAAAGCAAAGTTAAAACATGGTGCAAACAATATGATAGTCTGGATGCGACCAATCAATTGAATGGTTGACTCATTAGAAAATACCATCTGCAGCAAATTGAAACAAGAATCCACTGGAAGAAGTTCAAAGAAATTTACAAATTTTGCTGGCGTCACGTGACGTGTGAACAAAAATTTGTTGATGCATAATTTTAAATGCAATCAAGCTGTATATTGTTCCATCTAAATAACTCGCATTTATACAATAAAACATGAAATAAGACTTATCACCTTATTTATTTCATCTTTAGCTAGTGAGCTTATGGTATTTCTAAATGACACTTCAGCAAAAATGCAGACCGCATTAACTCCAAAATCCATGTTTTGAGAAAATCGATGTTAAAGGTTTGGCTGCATGTATATTTACTCCTATCATTGTTATCGATATACAAAACTGACCA